>JAXCGZ010019879.1:0-2500 GCA_037179515.1 Halocaridina rubra
TCAGATACATTACTGTATTGTAAAAAAAAAATAATAATAATAATAATTTTGATTTTTATCATGAGTTTTTTTTGCTCTGACTTAAATTGATTTAAATAGTTATTTAAATCATTTCATTTAAATCATAACAACCCTGATGCTAAGACAACGTAAAAGAATAGTGGAGCTGGAAATTCACTACCTTACTAATATGATTCTTTTTGCCAGTTTCAAAGGCCTAAATTTCAGTCATTGCCAGCTAGTATTAAAGTTTGTGATTTCTATATTGCTGTTGCTTTATTATTGTATTTATGATATACGTTTTGATATTGCATCCTCTTATGAGCAAAGGTGTTATACAGACAGCTTTTGTGTTTCTTTCTGATTCCATGCATGAAGTTCTATCAGTGGTCTGACATATTAATGTATGATTTTTCTTTTCTTTTTCAGATTGATTGTAAAGCTAAGAGGAAAAACAATATCGAACAATGAAATCTAATTACGTAGCCCCCTGTGGATTACGTTTGAGAAACATTTGATGAGGTGTATGAGTACATTACCATATCTAAATCCAAATTGGAAATTGATTGCTTCTCCTTTGAGCTAGCAATTGATGTGTCACATGAGTGGGAACATTTAAAGAATATTTGTGTCTCAGAGGTAAATTTCTTTACGTAAATTCTTTTTCACGCTGTGGTGTTATATGATTATATTGATGCTCAGTTGTCTTGTCAGTCAGCATCTTAAATTTCATCAAGTCTTAATAGGTATCTAAAAGTATTTCTCTTATCTGCATGTGTCACGTTCGTATTCAGAATGAATATGCTATACATCATGTCATTCTTTTTATCAATGACCAGGTTAGAGTTTTGGACATATAATTGCTGGTGAGGTGATAAAATCATTAAACTAGTTTCTGAATATTTTTCAGTGAGGTAAATATGAGTTACTTTTTCAGACGTTGCACAGTATTCACCTCAATCTTGGGGGTTAATAGTCACAAATACTGTATAATTATCTGGGAGTTCAGATCTCTTGTGTGTGTTGCAAGACTGTACCATGCCAATTGATGAAATAATAATAAATATATTTAGACCAAATATAAGAAAATTATTAAAAGAAACTCTTTGTGCTGAATATATCTATTTTAATAAAGTTTTTCCTAAACACTGACATTTGAGGATATCACCAGTGGTGAAGAAAATGTTAAAATATCATGCATCAATTCAATAGATGATCCCGTACCACCGCCTTTCAATTATCGCAATGTACGCTATCCTACAGAGGATGTTTCCCTTAATTGTGATCAAGATTTTTATTGTGTGCTGTGACTGTACTAATAGTGTCAGGTAAGATGATAATTTCTAATTGGCATTGTAATTCATGATCATCCAGAATTTCTTAGTCAGCATTAAGGCAGCACACTCCTTACTGTAGTACTGACTAGTTTTGGACAAGAAGAGGCCAAAGTTGATATAAATTTTCTGGATACTCTATAACCTGGTAATGTATTGTTAGTCGGGGGAGATTACATCTATAATTGTAGCCCATTGCTGTAGTTATATTAAGAGTGTATGTTCTATAAATTTTCTGTACTTAGAGAGTAGAGAATTTGTAGATAGTTTTACATTGATTTCTCAACTTTCTAGTGACGAGGGCTGGAGTTTGAGGTATCGGTACATAGCTGAATATATAAGATATTCTTTATTTTTGTTGCTGTACAGTTGGTTTCTGAAAAGGACATTTTCATAATTTTTTTTTTTAGATAAGCAAATATATTTTTCAGTATTAAAACACTTGTGCATGCAGACAGCTAACCATCCAGGGCACTGTATCTTAGACCAGCATGAAAATCCTCATGCCGGATATATGCATTGTTGCCTGTATGAACAAGTACAAAGTGGTATTTATGAGTGCAATTCAAGGTATTTAATATTGAGTGTGGTGTTTAGCTTTTGATGGTGTATCTTTTAAGAGAATTATTGGCAGTAATTACTTATTATATGGGGAAGGAAGCTATGAAGAATGTAGATTTTTGTGTGAGAGAGATATGCAATATATATGATAGAGTACAGTTGCCCCTCGTCTTCTGTGGTTAGTTGCGTCTACAAATCCCCACTGAAGTATCATATTTGATCAAAATCCATGTTTAATGGTACCTAAGCATTGCATGTAACCTAATCCTAACCTTCTTTGTAATTTAAATTATATTACTAGACGGTTGTTGAGATATTTGAAACAATATTTAAATATACGTAAAATCAGCACAGTAGCTGTGTTAACTTAGTTTTCATTGAATTTATTTTTTTTGCATTATATTTTAATACCATATGACTGCATGTGTTCAAAGCTGCACTATTTAAAATGGGTCAAGATGCAAGACCACTGATAATTAGTATTCCGTTTCTCAGAAACATAGAATTCATGCTTTTATCAGTATTAGAAACCTCTTTCAAAGTGAAAATTAAACCCAACTCAGGCCACATCATGTAGTGAAGTCTTTGTTTGGAAATGTCTAGGA
>JAXCGZ010019879.1:7500-30877 GCA_037179515.1 Halocaridina rubra
TGTTTTTAAGCTTTTTTTCTTTTTTTGTTTGTTTTTATCCGCGGGAGTAATGTTTTAGCGAGGGAAGGACATAAACGACAGATCGTTCTTTTGTGTTGGGATGAAGGGATTAACATTACGATACGTGTGTGGCATGTTTTTTTGAAGAATAAGAAATTTCGTGATATTAGTTAGAGATGAGTTTTTGATTTCACGCTATGCAGGCGAAAGTAAGAGTAAATTAGAGTAGTTTGTGCTGTCCTAGAATAGGGAAGGTTTTTCAGTGTCACCCAAACGTAGCTTCAAGGGAGTAGAGTGTTCGTTTGTTCGTTAGAATGGGACTTAGGTAGGACTGGTGAGGAGGTCTGTAACCGCACGGCTCAGCCGAGATTTCACCTTTAATCTCCTTCAGAGAGATAAGGGAAAGGAAAACCAACATGTTGTAAATAAAAAGGGAATTTTACAGAAAGGGGATGATTGTCTTGAAAGTGATGTAGCGAACGTGACAGCGAGTGAGTATGAATGACTGGGGGTATAATGGGAGGGTTGCTCTAGGGGGTGAAATCGCGGAAAGCACCGTTAGGAAGCATGACTGGGGAGTCTGCGAGGATCGTTCCCCTGCTCTGCCAGGTCCTTCTGCATGCCATATCAGAGTGTATTTATGGGAGGTGATGCGCTGTTGCAATATCTAGTGAGAGATATGGATGAGAAGGTAATTCTCCATCTGCCCAGATATGGTTGAAATGCCGAGTTTGTGTTATTTTGTTTTGTCCCCTACTCCGCCGTTGAGATTATTATTCGATTTCCGAGAGATTCCAAGATAGATGTTACGTGATAAAGGACGTGAATCTATGAATGATTCTTTATTTTCTTTGCTAGCTGCAGTATATACATTATTTGTCTGAAGAGATATGTTAGATTGATAAAGTAAAACTTTGCGAGTTTTAGCCATGATAATGTTTTATCAAAATTATTTCGGCTTGGTCATAAAGAAAGAGTGAGAGCTGACACGAAATGACAACAAGAATGTTACACAGCTGTATCCCGTATTTGAGAGAGCAGATATAAGTCAAAGTCGAGATAGTAAAAGAAGATATATATTTTATGTTTGAATTGTTTATGTACAACTCCGTACGAGATTTTGAAGTTTAAGCAAAATGCATTCTTTACTGTTGATAATGAGATATACTTTTGTTTTTATTATTGCATACACAGAGATAGACTTTTTATATTCTTAGATACCCGTTTTTGTTATAGTTCTTTTTGTATTGAAGAAATCTTTAAAATCTTACTTAAAGGATTCTGAAAAGATTATCCAGAGATAACCATGGTTAATCCCTATCATTTTCATGAATTTTAGATTACAATCGGGCTAATTAAAGATAATTGAGATTATTAGAGATTATTTGCTGAGTTTTAAAGTTAAAATTAATGACACTTAAGCCCTTTTTAAGAAGTTGTTAAGAAAAGGATACTTGTACTTTTGTTGATAGTAGTAGGGATAGTGTCACATATGATTTTAATCAGAGTGGGTGCGCTTCGACTTAACCCTCTGATTTATAGCATGAAAAGAGAGAGATTGTCATTATAGACAAGGATGTGTATGCCGTTACAGTAAAGTCCTTATCAAGATTAAACAGAAGGGAATGGATTTATGCTTCGACAGTTCTGCAGTTGTACACTAAGTTCTTTTTGCTTTTGTTTTATTAATGAGGAAATGAGAATAGCCGCTGACAATAAACGTAAGACTCTATCGATAGTCATTGCTAACGTTGTTCACGTTCATTTGTTTATTTATTATTATTAGGGATACTCTGCGACACTTTTTTATTTTCAGTACAAGTAAAAGACAGAGGCCCAGCTCAGCTGACTTGAGAGTGAAAACCGCAATGTATTTCTCTCTCTCTCTCTCTCTCTCCTCTCTCTCTCTCTCTCTCTCTCTCTCTCTCCTACCTTTCGCTCGACTCTGAGCCTGACAGAGGCTCCGTTCGATGCTAAAAGAATGTAGCCGTCTTTGATTTTTTTTTGTGTGTGATTTTTTCCAGCGAAGCTAGGCGATAATTATGCTTACATCTTATTTCAGTTGATAGATTATTGCATGCTGTTATTGCATAAATACTGATAAGATATCGGTAGTACCGCCATTTGCCTAAAATATTTTTGCCACATGTCGCAACTGTTTAGAGAATAGATAAAACTCCCATTGACAAGTTGTGGAGCCAGCAAGTTGCCACTTATGCTATACATATATACATTGATTACGACAGCAGGAATTTGAATGTTAAAGGAGACTGTGTTAGAATAAGCATCACTATGAAAAAATAAGTATAGAACTCTGTTCTTACTTCTGAATATCAGTCTCCATTGTATATATATTGATATTTTTGATTTAGTATATTTATTTTTATTGTTTATTATTCTTATTTTTAGATCATGATTATTAGTAATGTTATTATGTTGACTGATATCGTTGCTATCTCTCAATGGCCTGTTGCTAAGTATTATTTTTGAAATAAAATCAGCAGTAACTTGATGATTTGTATCTTTTAACTGAATTCATACTTGATGTTACTGTAGCCACCGCCAATAAGAATGTTTCTTTAGTGGCTTTTCTCAGCATTTAATGATTATTCTTTTTGACATTTATAGTAGAGTAATGCTATGTAGCAGTTGCTAAGTCCTAAGTATCTTGGAATAATAATCTAGTTGTGTAGACACATACCTTCCATCACCACCCTATTCCTAGGCAGCCCCGACCTGCAAGTTCTAAAAGTCTTTAGATTTTGTCCGTCAGACAAGTCCCTAATGCCCATTGAATAGAGATTGCAATCACTTGCAGTTGCAGGGGAGGCACAGTATAGCCTCGTTTACCAATGTATGGCCATTGTTGGTACCCTGAAGTCATAGGGAACCTTTCTTACAACTGTAGTAGTGATATAGGTTCAAACTTTCATCCTGAGATCTACTTCGAAGGTACGTGCGAGGGCCGTAAAGGAAGAGAACCGCTGTGACGCTGCAGGTCTCCTGCGTGGGAGGTCTTAGTCAAGATCGGTCGAGGGCAGGACGAGCAAGCCAGGCTGGAAGGATTCGCGAGGTGTGGGGCCCCTTCCTGGTCCTTTTTGCTCTGCCTAACCAAGAAACAGGGTTATGGCAACAAACCTGGGCCTGCAGCGAGGACGGGCGGGGGATGTGAAAGCGTAAGAGTCCGCCGACAGAAACCGGGGAATCGCACCTAGCAAGAATTCATGAGCAAGGGACAGAGAAAACGAAAGTCGTCCGAGACAGAAAACGAAAGTCGTCCTAGACAGAAAAATTTAAAAGTCGTCCTAAGACAGGGAGAGGACAGTCCTAAAAGAATAAAAATTTTAAAACTACTTTAAAAACCCAGGTAATCTTGATGAAATCCCAGAAACAAGGAGATCCCCGTACGAGTCATAACGGTAGTAAAAAGAGAGGAAAAGAAACGCAGAAATATTTTAAAATATTTTAAATAATACCTTTAAAAGCCACGTAAATGAGAAAGAAAAAAAATGATCCCTACACATGTCCGAACTTTAGTGAAAAGAGAAAAAAAGGGTATTTTAAAAAGAAAAAAAAAGGGGAAGACAAAATATTTTTATTTTTACGTTTATTTTTTTGTTTTGCTAGCTTTAAGAAAATTTTAAGCGCAAACTCAGAGTCTCCCTTAAATATAGTGTTGAGTAAGTGCCATTGATAAAGTGTAAGATGAGAACTAAGACTAATAAGTTATTTTCTGCTTAAATAATATTAGTGTTTTGTTTTAGCATTCTTATTATTTGAATTATGATTTAATCCTTAGATTCATTGAGTTTTTATGTTAAATGGTCTCTGAATAGTAATTGCATATAAAAACCGATAAATATTTTGACTTTACACACAGTCAAACATGTTTTGTTTCAGGAGTAGTTTTTAAGGCTTAGTTTTAAGACAAATCAATGCCCCTAATAATGATAGGAATAGAATTTATGAAGGTAGGGTCTCTTATAGAAATTACTGTTGATGTTATAGTCTATTGCATTTTACCTGTTTATACATGCTAATACTCTACTTAATTGTTTGCTAATGTTCTAAATGAGTCATAATCCTACTGTAATTAACTCAATTTTGTCTTTTAAAGAAACGAGAGAAGTAGATGAATTAATGTTTTGATTTAAACTGACTTTTTGATCTTAATTAATGTTTAATATTAGTTTCACACTGGAATTATGTTGTTTTCAGATATAAGAATATGTTTGTATTTCAGATTTCCAACAAGGACATAGACCCTGCATGCTCTAGTTGTCTGTAAAAGTACTCTCTACATGTTATGTTTGTGTAATTTGTATAGGAATTCTTAGAAAATAGCTTAAATAATTCGGCCCCATTTCTATTGTAAACTAATGTTAGCTAGGATATGTCCAAAAGCTCCCGGAAAAACTAGTCCATGCTTCGACTGAAATAAGAGATATTTCAGTTTTGGTTGGGAGGGATGTCGTATGACTTCCTGACCGGAAACGGTTGGTCGAGGGCACGGATATTTTATTACAATGTTTGTAGAAAGTGCCAAGGAAATATATGACCGGAACCGTGAGACTTATGGACCTGGCATCGAGAAGGGCGAGAAAGGACAGGAAGTTAGCCATTTCCTAAACCACAACATACATAAACTTGTGTTTCGTACGCAGGTACACGCCCAGGAGAAATGCCTAATAACTCCTCCCCCGGAAGTAGGAGGGATTCCACTTTGAACCTGGCTCTGATTTGCTGGACTAGATCTGACTGATTTCATTGGAGAATTGGATGTTAAGCCACGCCCTGCCCCTGGGGGTATTTAAAGAGCCACCCAGGGCAGAGACAGTTAGTTAGATATTGCCAGGGGCACGAATAGATCATAGACTGTGAAAGTCATAGGGTGGGGGCCATTGGGCCATTGGGCCATTGGGCCATTGGGCCATTGGGCCATTTGAGGCATAGGGGCATTTGAGGCGTCATTGGATGTGTTGTACTCTAGAATAAATACAAGTAAAGGAACTACTGCTTGTCCATTCTTACCTTGTAACCACGTACCCATCAGGTACTAGCATTTATTAACTTGTGACCACGCTACCATAATTATAAATATAGATGTACGTAGAAGGAAAAGCCCTACGTCAGTAACCCAGTCATCTTATAAAGTGTGAGTTCAAGTGGAAGTCCAAAACTCATACGGCAGTGGTGTCATTAGAAGGGGATAATCATAAAAGCCATACGTCAGTGGTGGCGTACGCTGGGATAAAAGAAACCCATACGTCAGTGGTGGCTTGCGGCGGAATAGCCAAAAGCCATACGTCAGTGGCGGCATACGGCGGGATAGCCATATCCACTACGTCAGTTTTGTGTAAAAAAATCTTATGACCCGGTGACCTCCCTGACACCAAACCTCGCCAACTATCCAGATTTGATATATAGCACTGAGTTGAGAGCTGGCTTCTTCCCAAGGAGCTGACTTAATTATGATAATTACCAGTATTTACATCATAATTGCTGCCACACAGGGACATAGCTACCCTCTCCTTCTAATCCCTTAAATTCCTCTGGTGAAAAAAACAAGCTGTTAGGATCATTCATACGGAATTTAGCTTCATGCCATTTGATTGAGAGCAATAAGCATCATTCAGTTCCAATGCGTAGTAGCATCCAGCCTAATACCCCAGCTCCAACCTGTCTTTGCCCTAATCCATGTGAATGGGGATGAATAGTGACATATAAGGAATAATATATCTAACGCCTAAGGTGGAATATAAATTTAATGTTGTGCTAAAAGAGCATATGCGTCGCAAACTTCAGAGAGACGAGGAGAGGATAGCAATGCTAAAAGGCATTCACGGAATATTTTTTATATGGCCAAAGCCGTATAAAAAACTTGGTATGCTAGCGAATATTTGTGTGACCTTGTAAAAACAGAGAGAGAGAGAGAGAGAGAGAGAGAGAGAGAGAGGAGAGAGAGAGAGAGAGAGAGAGAGAGAGAGAGAGAGAGAGAGAGAGAGAGAGAGAGAGAGAGAGAGAGCATGCAAACAGAATAAAACTGCAGGAGAAGCCGTAAATAGCCTAAATAGTATAATTAATAATGATGATGATGAGTAAAATACAATAAGTAAATATGGGTCAATAATAATAATAATAATAATAATAAAGGAAAATGTCATTATATTGTGTCTGAAATATAGTTTGGTTTTTAACTATTCTGGGGAATAAATTAGACTACGTATACTTCAACGCGGTTTATAATAATAATAACAAAATCATAGTAGTAGTAATAATAATAATATAAACTGAAATAACAGCAGATTCAGGTAAAAAAGTTTAAGTATATCCATATGCACGTGGGTAAGAACATACGTTCATATATATATATATATATATATATATATATATATATATATATATATATATATATATATATATATATATATATATATATATATATATATATATATATATATATATATATATATATATTCAGTTACAAAAATAATAAACTTAAAACTAATTTTTACTCACCCAACCAAGCCGTTTTTGCATCTGTTGAATGAGGTCCTCTTCCAGCAGCAACAGGAATGGCGTCCCTAGCTTCACTCTACATTATACTTGAAGCATAAACAAAAAAAAAGCGAATGTCAAACTTCTTTCGCTAAATAGCGTCACTTCATGAGACGCAATCAATCACTCATAAGGCTACTCACTGCGATATTGACGAATGACCGAGACGAGTTTCATTTATCATTCATTAAATTCTGACACAAATTATATTCCGTCGGCCAAAAGCTAAAATAGTTTTAACATCTGAGCAACAAAAAGAAATATTACAATTCAATCAAACTAAAATTTAATTTAATACACTTTATTATTAAGCGTCCACTGTTATTAGCAAGGAACTCTAAAGCGGATAAGAAGAGATAAACTTAGAAAAGATTGAACGATCTAAGACATATAGGCCTATTATGCACGTCTCTAATATATATATATATATATATATATATATATATATATATATATATATATATATATATATATATATATATATATATATATATATATATATATATATATATATATATATATATATATATATATATATTATAATGATTTAATTTATAAGCTACAAATATAAAAAAACATTATTGAAGACAGAAACCCATTAGAAAAACAGTTTACGGATTAGTTATATAAATTCAAACTTTTGCTTTCCATCGAAAGCGTCTTCAAGGTACCAATTATGTACTCATTCTGTAGAGCTCTCAATAACGGAAGACTTTTCGCTTTCCAAGCTTCTTTTTTACTATTGTGCAATTACTTCTATTAAGCCCACCCCCGCCCCGTCAGCACTCCATCTTCCATTCTATATCGTACTTTAATCAACCCCCCCCCCCCAAAAAAAAAACTATCATCAACTACAATGGTTAATAGCACTAAGAAGACATTACGAAAGATCGACTTTAAATATGCATTCGTTAATAAACTAAAATCTGTTATAGACTACGTCTGTGTTTGTCTGTGTGTATGCGCATTGAGGAAGTGGCGCCGAGGTGTCTCGGACAATGGAGAGCAAATCTCAGGATGCAAGGAGAGGGGGAGAGGAGTTGCCGGCAAGGCCAGCTTCCTCCATATTCTACCTTTTAATGACCATAATATATTATCAAAATAAAGTACCTTCAGCAACATTATCCCCTTATATATATATATATATATATATATATATATATATATATATATATATATATATATATATATATATATATATATATATATATATATATATATATATATATATATATATATATATATATATATATATATATATATTGATGAGGGCAGTTTCTGCCTGTCCCGGTGTCACTCATATATATATATATATATATATATATATATATATATATATATATATATATATATATATATATATATATATATATATATATACTACCTTGCAATGCTCTTTCTCTCTCTCTCTCCTAAGTACCATGTGGTCATCCCCACAAACATCAAAAGACTAATAACAACGGGTTTGTCCAAGCCCAAAAACAATTTTTTTTTTTTTACTCCGTATGATGTCTCTTGAAAACATGCATACAATGCACGCATTTAATTATCTCTTTTATGGGCCAACTGCATAATGCATATGCGAGCCCAATGACTACATCTCTTTCTCTGATTATCATATGTTTAGTTAAATATATTTTTTTGTCGTAAGCTCAACACGTCACTGATGTAAAGGTAAAAAAAATCTGTGGAAATTGAACAAAATACAAATGTAAATCTGAGGTAATAAACAAATGTACGAACTAAAAATATGAACTCAGTTGCAAAACGTAAATACGATACATTGTAAATTTAATTTAAAAAAAATTGAGTAAAAGATTACAAAATATAAATTTTTATCTCATTTTAATACTGACGCTAAAATAATGGATTTCATTTGATTCTAAACGTTGCTTCTTTAACGTATTTCCTCATTATTCTAATTATAATAATCATTATTTATTTCAATTATTATATTTCTCTGCGATGTGTTCTGAATTCAATAAATGTTGCAAGTTTTACAGTGTTGTTGGAGGTCAAATTCTCACCATCAACACGCAGGACGCTTGAGGGGGGGAGGGGAAGACAATGCGTGCACTTGTTAACATTCGCCAGCCAGAGATTCATGGGTCTGCACACACACACACACACACAAGAAATACGCCTATATTACAATTTCTTAGATGACGTGAAAAGGGCTATATGAGAGATATTGATATTCATAAGAAATAAGCTATGAATTGTTTAACTTATTTTGCTCTCTCGGTCTAACTTCATCTTCGGGTAACAATTGTTATACAAAAAATTTGGGGTAAATCTGTTTGTGACTGCATTTGTTATATATATATATATATATATATATATATATATATATATATATATATATATATATATATATATATATATATATATATATATATATATATATATACACAAGGTTTCACTCATTCTTAAGTCATTTAAAAGTTTGTTTGTGTGTACGGATGTATGTGTATACAAGATTTCATTAATATATTACGAATATAATAGCTCCTACTGTATATATATATATATATATATATATATATATATATATATATATATATATATATATATATATATATATATATATATATATATATATATTATATAATCTACAAATGCCGAGTCATTACTGAAAAAAAATTAAATAATGACTTTCATATGGCGTTAAGACCTAGCTTTCATTCCATATATTATATAACCCTTACACACACACACACACACACATATATATATATATATATATATATATATATATATATATATATATATATATATATATATATATATATATATATATATATATATATATATATATATATATATATATATATATATATATATATATATATATATATATATATATATATATATATATATATATATATATATGTGATTACCTAATTGTGATTACCTAATTGTGTTTACGGGAAAGAGCCCAAAGCTCGTATCTTCCCGTCTCCTGATCGGTTCCATTTTATACTTAGTGATACTTATCATACCTGTCCTTAAAACTATGGATTGAGATAGCATTAACTACCTCCTCGCTTAGCCAATTCCAATTATCAACTACTCTTACACTGAAAAAGTATTTCCTTACATCCTGCAAAGAAGTTTTCTTACCAAGCTTCAAACTATGACCTCTAGTTCTAGAGCCAGCCATATCAAAATATCGATCCCTATCCACTCTATCATATCTGTTACATTCGTTGAGTGTCGTAGAAGGCGACTATGGAGGATACGAGAGCAGGAGGATGCTAGCTAATACATCATTGCTTTTCAGTTCCATTTCACCCTTAAATTTTGGCAACAAAGGCTTGATTTCATTACGGGGAGTTAAGAAATCCATCCGACATTCATTCCCCTGCTTGAACATGTATTTGTATTCGCAGAGAAATATAATAATTGAAATAAATAATGATTATTATAATTAGAATAATGAGGTGTGTGTGTGTGTGTGTGTGTGTGTGTGTGTGTGTTTTATTAATAATAAATAAATGTTACTTTCACACCCCAAATTAGAAAAAAAACTAGTAAAACATTAATTTTGATTAGGTTAGTTGGGGGAGTTAGGTTACTTAGGATAGGCCTAGTAGTGGCGCTTAGTTCACCCTAGTTAAGAATTGGAGTTAACTTGGACTGAACTGCTTTTAGTTTCTTAAAACTTTATTTTGAAATATTTCGTATTTTTCATTTTCACTCACTGTGGCGTAAATATTCACCTAAAAATCACTTGAGATGAATAAAATTATTATATTTAAATGTCAGAAATAACAACTAACATAGACACTTGGTCACATCAATACCAACAACAAAGATCAAATAATAATAATAATAATAATAATAATAATAATAATAATAATAATAATAATACACACTTAGCACTTTCATATGGACACAACCTCACTCATGAGGCTTTTTTTGCGCACTAAATGCCTGATGCAGAGAGAGAGAGAGAGAGAGAGAGAGAGAGTGTGTCTCTTCAGCTGAAATTTCTTCTTGATCTCAGATTCCGAGAGTTGGTGACACAGAAAATGTTGCCATATTTTATTTTTTGAATTCTTTATTTTTCTTTTATTATCCAATGTTTATTTGATGCCAATTTTATTTCGTGGTTTTTAAATATATGTATTTCTTTTGAAGTTCACGTCAATGTAAATCCACGACATGAATGTGGAATAAATGCCTATAAAAAAACAGCAAAAAAGTTTTTGGAAACGTTTCATTTTGTTTTTTCCAAACGTATTATGTAATGGCCTGTATGGTCACCGCTAAAGGGGGAAGTTCTTGATGTTACTCTTACTACTACCAACTAATTATTATTATTATTATTATTATCATTATTATTATTATATCTGAGACAGTTTTAGTTTCGGGAAAATGTATTCTTATAAGGAATTGTATAACGATCCACAAACCACCCCCAATTTAGCATTTTATATAAACTTTCAACTTGAACCTTTTTAAATGATAAAACACAACCACCCCAACCCCGCTGCTCACTGGCAGCATACATTTTTAAGTGTCCAATTACTTATAAATATATACCGCCAATGAACAGAAGGACCGAGGTAGTTGTGCTTTATGATTTAAAAGGGTTTTAAGTTTAAAGTTATTATAAAATACCAAACTAGGGGCAATTTGTAGATCGTTATACAATTGGCTTATTATGGCTAGACTAAGAAGTCATTAACAGTACGATACCTTTTACATAAGGGGCTGAGTTTCTGGGTAGACAATAACTCGAGTATCAGCAGATCACCCAAAAGCTCATATAAGAAAAGCTCATACATATATATATATATATATATATATATATATATATATATATATATATATATATATATATATATATATATATATATATATATACCTTGGCTGTTTCCCCCTTAAATTGGGGGGTAGCCGACATCAAAAAAGGAAAACAGTTTGGGGAGAAGTTATTCCCCCCCCCTCACTCCCCTTCTTCTTTGACGTCTCACAGGAGGTTGGTACAAGGGGGGGGATTCCGAGTCCCCCCGCCCCGTCCACTTTTAGTCGCCTTTTACGACACGCAGAGAATACGGTGAGGCTATTCTTTGATATTGTGCCCGCCCCACAGGGCACAGGATATATATATATATATATATATATATATATATATATATATATATATATATATATATATATATATATATATATATATATATATATATATATATATATATATATATATATATATATATATATGTATATGTATATATATATATATATATATATATATATATATATATATATATATATATATATATATATATATATATATATATATATATATATATATATATATATAAATATATATATATATATATATATATATATATATATATATATATATATATATATATATATATATATATATATATATATATATATATATATATATATATATATATGTATGTATAAATATATATATACACATACATATACACACATTATATATATATATATATATATATATATATATATATATATATATATATATATATATATATATATATATATATATATATATAAAGTTTATATTCACTGCACCATACGTAATTGAATGTTATTTTTTTGAGACTTAATTTTTATATTCTCAACTGCATCTTTACAAGGTAAGACCCAACCTCTGGTGGGTGGCCCATTCAAGAATCCACTATGCCATTTATATGTATTTCTGGAGACAAATCTGCCAGTATGTTTACTCCTAGATCTCTCTCATTTTCTGTCTCTTGAAGTTGTATGTACTCCAGCCACCGAGTAGTCAAGCTTGGGCCTTCTTACACTTGTACCCATTCTCATTACCTTACATTTTGAAGTATTGAATTTCATTAGTCACTTTTCTGACCACTCATGCAGATTATTTAGATCCTCCTGAAGTTCTCTACCATTGTTCTCGTTTTTTACTTTCTTCACAATCTTTGCATCATCTACAAACATATTCATGAATGAATTTACAGACTCTGGTAGGTCATTTACATATACAAGGAACAAAAGTGGCCCTAAAACTGAACCCTGTGGAACTCCACTACTAACTCTTCTCCATTCAGACACTGAGTGTCTTACTCTAACCCTCTGTTCCCTTCCTTCTAAGTAAGTTTTTATCCATTCCAAAACATTTCCACCTATTCTAGCCATTGATTGCAGCTTCCTAATAAGTCTCCTATGTGGAACAGTGTCAAACGCTTCCTGGAAGTCTAGGAATATGCAATCTGTCCAGCCCTCTCTTTCCTGTAAGATTCGGCTTACCTCATCATAAAATTCTAATAAGTTTGTTACTGTTGATCTACCTTCTCTGAAGCCATGTTGCCTCACTGACAAAAAGTTAAAGGATTCCAAGTGAAGAGATATGTTTCCTTAGTAGTTTCTCCATAACTTTGCAAACTATGCTGGTCAAGGAAACTGGTCTATAGTTCAGAGCCGTATCCCTCCTTCCCTTTTAGAAGATAGGTATCACATTTGCTTGTTTCCAGCATCTTGGAATCTCCCCCGACTCCAGTGACTCCTTAAATATGATACTTAGTGCCACTGATATTGTGTTTGCGCATTTTTTAAGCACATGAGGGGATATGTCATCAGGACCTGTAGCTTTATGAACATCTAAATCCATCAGCGCTTTGCATACCTCTGTGGCTGTAAGGTTGATGTTCTCTAATACCGGCCCTTGAGCTTCTATCACTGCAATCTGAGGGGGTGGGGCATTTTCTACTGTAAATACTGACTGAAACTCCTTGTTCAATTCTTTGCAGATCTCTTCATCCGTCTCAGTGATGCTTCCATCCGCTCTCTTTAGCCTTAAAACCTGTTCTTTTACCTTCAGTTTTCCTCTGATAAAGCTGTGGAAAAGCTTGGGATTTTCTTTAGCCTTCCTGGTGATGTCCCTCTCATAGTCTCTCTCTGCCTCTCTCCTTTTACTTAGGTAGTCATTTCTTGCTCTTTTGTAGGTTTGCCAAGCATTTATCTTTTTTCTCCTCTTACACCTTTTCCAGCATTTGTCTCTCCACTCCTTAGCTCTTTTACACCCATTATCGAACCATTTTTCTCTGGCATGAATTACACCTACTTTTGTGACAGGTATGCAGCAATCTACTATCTTCCCATATTTCTCACAAAAGATGTCATACATTTCTTGTACAGATTTGTTGTAAAATAAGGTTCTCCAGTCAATAACTGCAAAAAGCTCATTCATTTTGATGTAATCTCCTTTCGGATAGTTCCTCCTCATGTCCTCAGTGCCTCTACTCTCAGGAAGAATATCTTCAATGATATACTCCATCAACAACACACAATGGTCACTCTTTCCAATTGGTGGTTCATACTCAATTTTTTCAATATCCAACACATTATCTGTGAACACTAGATCAAGTAGTGATGGTTCATCCCCACCCCTGGCCCTTGTTGGTTCCATTACATGTTGGTGTAGGAAATTCCCTTGTACGCAATCTAGAGAGAGAGAGAGAGAGAGAGAGAGGAGAGAGAGAGAGAGAGAGAGAGAGAGAGGAGAGAGAGAGAGAGAGGAGAGAGAGAGAGAGAGAGAGAGAGAGAGAGAGAGAGAGAGAGCTGGACTGAATAAATTATGTCACGGATCTTATTTTCTGCCTCTTCTGAGGGACCCTTTTTGTTAAGTCTTTTCTTCATATTTTTTTTGCAACCTGGTCTAGGACTTTTAATTTACAAACATAATACATTAGATTTTGAATTTTAATTAATTATCACCCATATCATATTTGCGAGACGTGATCATTGTACACGTAGACATTACTTACGTTGTTTATGGCGAAAATAGATAAGAAAAAGTATCTAAGCAAAGTACACAACTTCTCGGGAGACATACAGCAGCAATTCTGTGTTGCCATTGCAATTAAATATCTGTTAAAACTGATATTATTATTAAGCGTCGGGGAAGACCCACTTTTAGGATATAAAACTTAGTATTCGTGGCTTATGTGCAATGTTGGTCATTTTTGTGAAAGCTAAAGAGCTTATATGTCACTATAATCCCATAGTTTAGGATGTAAGCAAAGCATCCTCTGAGATTAAAGTAGAAGTTGGTCATTTTGATCAAATAAAATGATGTTTAGGATGTCAAGCTTATCATTCTCTGAGTCTAATGAGGTATTGGTTAATTTCTTTAAAAGGTATTGCTGAAATGTCTGTGAAGAACAATTTTTAGGAAAAAACGCTTAGCATTCTCTAAGCTCAAAATATAGTGTGGGTAATCTTATGGAAGGGTAATGTTGAAATATTTTATGAGTGTGACACTGGAACGGGCATTTAAAATTACCCTCATCGTTCCCGGGCATCGAAAAAACTTTGAAGACGAAGTAGTAGCTTTAGCACATGTATGGCAGAAATAAGAGTGGTAAATATTATAAAGACAGGCTGAAAGAATACTATATATTGATGACAAAGAAACCAAGTAATTAAAGACCCACGTTGAGGAGGTAAAATTTAGCATTCTCTAGGCTCAATGCAAAATGAGGTCAGCTTTTACAAAGGGCAATAATAGAACGTCGGTGATGACCCTTATGTACATAAAAAAAAAATGCACTAAATTATTATCGGTGGTGCTATGCATTGTATTTGAAAAGTCGCTGAAATCTGAGGAGATTCCAAGATATTGGAAACAAGCGAACGTGGTACCTGTCTTCAACAAGGGAAGGATAGACACAGCTCTAATCTATGGGCCTGTTTCCTTGCCCAGCATAATTTTGCAAAGTTATAAAGAAAATTACTAATATATATATATATATATATATATATATATATATATATATATATATATATATATATATATATATATATATATATATATATATATATATATATATATATATATATATATATATATATTTCTCTTCACTTAGAATCCTTCAACCTTTTTTCAATGAGACAACATGGTTTCAGAGAAGGCAGTTTTACAGTAACAACTTACTAGAGTATTATGATGAAGCAAGCGTGATATTACAAAAAAAAAAAAAAAAAAAAAAGAGGGCTTGGGAGAATGCATTTTTTAAGTTTTCATAAGGCATATGCTACAGTTCCACATGGGAGACTTATTAAGAAGCTCCAAGTAATAGCAAGAATAGGTGGAAATGTCTTGGAATAGATAAAAGCTTATTTAGAAAGAAGGGAACAAAGGGTTAGAGTAAAACAGTCAGATTTCTTGTATATGTAAATAATATACAGTGGTCCATAAATGCATTTTAAAAATGTCTGCATATGATGCAAAGATTGTGAAGACGGTTTAAGACGAGAACTGTGGTAGAGAACTTCAGGAAGACCTAAATAATTTGTATGAGTGGTCTGAAATGTGGCTAATGAAATGCAATATTTCAAAAAATATAAGGTAATGAAAATGAGCAAGAGTGCAAGAGGCCCAAGTTTGGGTACTCAATAAAAAATTTTAAAACTTCAAGAGATAGAGAAAAAAAGAAATCTAGGAATAAACGTATAGCTACACTGAATATTCTTGGATATTCATTACACATCTTTTATTATCCCTTCATACTTGACAAATCATTACATTCTCCATCTCTGTTTCTCTTTACTTTATGTATTCTTCGTGCCCAGGTCCGATGATGGCAGTTTTATTTTATTTTCTTTTTTGGCCCGTTCTGGTGTCACAATCATAAAAAAAAAAAACAGATTTGTCTCTGAAATGGATATAAATGGTATAGTAAAAGCTACAGATGCTTTCTTGGCAATGTAAGGGAAACCTTCAGGCATATAGACAACGGAATCTATCTATCTACCTTGGCTGTTTCCCCCTTTAATTGGGGGGTAGCCGACATCAAGAAAGGAAAACAAATAGGGGGATTACTTTGCTCTTTGGGCAATGACGAGGGAGCTAGCAACCGTTCAGATGGCACTGCTGGAGTGCCACAGCCCATCCTCACGGCTCTTCCACAAATTGTGTCGCTTCACAACTGCCAACTCCTCCTACTGCCCCTACCACAGGGCTACCTCTGTAAGATGCAGCCCCGTGGTAACAGCAGATGCCCATCAGAGCTGCGTCACAATCGCTCGCCACTCATTCCTATTCCTAGCACGCTCGCTTGCTTCCCTCACATCCATCCTCCTGATCATTCAGGGCTCTCCTTACTCCATCCATCCATCCAAACCTAGGCCTCCCTCTAGCATTTCTCCCATCAACTCTCGCATTCATCACCTTTTTCAGCAGCCTTTCATCATCCATCCTTTCCACATGGCCAAACCATCTCAGAACATTCATATCTACTCTGGCTGCAATTTCTCTCCTCACACCCATTCTTGCTCTCACCACTTCATTCCTAACCCTATCCAATCGAGATACACCAATTATACTCCTCATGCATTTCATCTCAAACACATTTAGTTTCCGTCTCTCACTTACTTCATACCCCATAACTCTGATCCATACATCACAGTTGGCACAACAACTTTCTCATACAAAAATTTCTTAACATTCATTTCCAACCCTCTATTCTTCATCACTCCTTTCAATGCACCCAACACTTTACATCCTTCATTCACTCTGTGACACACATCTGCTTCCACTGCACCATTTGCAGCTATAACCGAGCCTAAATACTTAAACTGATTAACCTCCTCAAGTGTCTTTCCATTCAACATAATATTTAATCCAGCGCCATCCTCATTTCTTGTACACCTCATAACCTTACTCTTTCCCACATTCACTCACAACTTCCTTCTCTCACACACCATTCCAAATTCTGGCACTAACTGACACAGCTTTTCCTCTGAATCTGCCACCACCACAGTATCATCTGCAAACAGCAACTGATTCAGCTCCCACTTGTTATCATCCCCATCTACCATTCTCAAACCTCGACCACGCACTCGCTCATTCACCTCTCTTACAACTCCATCAACATACAAATTGAAAAGCCATGGTGACATCACACATCCCTGTCTCAGTCCCACACTCACTGGAAACCACTTACTCAATTCATTCCCTACCCTAACACAAGCTCTACTGCCCTCATACAAACTCTTCACTGCATGCAACAATTTACCATTGATTCCATATAATCTCAAAACATTCCACATAGTCTCTCTATCAACTCTATCATATACTTTCTCCAGATCCAAAAATGCAAAATACACATCCTTACCCTTTGCTAAATATTTCTCACATAACTGCCTAACTATAAAAATCTGATCTATACAACCTCTACCTCTCCTAAAACCACTCTGCACTTCTGCGATCACATATTCTGTCTTATCCCTAATCCTATTAACCAGTATCCTACCATACACTTTTCCTACCACACTCAACAAACTTATACCCCTAAAATTACTGCATTCATACATATCTCCATTCCCTTTGTATAGGGCACTATACAGGCAATCACTCATTCCACTGGCACCAATGACAACATAAAGCATATATTAAACACTCTCACTAACCATTCCGATGCAGTCACACCCCCTTCTTTCAACATCTCCACTCTCACACCATCCATTCCAGGTGCTTTACCTGCTTTCGCTTCATACAATGCCCTTTTCACCTCCTCTCTTGTAATCTCTCTCTCTCATTTTCATCTCCCATTACTGGCACTTGAACCCATCCCACTGCCACTAAAGCTGCCTCTCTATCTTCCTCAACATTCAGCAAGCACTCAAAATATTCTGCCCATCTTTTCGTTCCCTCTTAACATCTGTCCATTCACATCTTTCACTGTCTCTTCCATCCTCGATCCACCCTTCCTTACTCGCTTCACTTCTTTCCAAAACTTCTTTTTATTCTCCTCATATGACCTACTAAATTCCTGTCCCCACCTAACATTTCCCAACCTCTTCTCTTCCTCTACCTTCCGTTTGGTTTCCACATTTTTTCCCTATATCTTTCATACTTCTCCCTACTTTTACACTGCAGCCATTCCTCAAAAGCCCTCTTTTTCTCTTCCACCTTCATTTTCACCCCTTCATTCCACCACTCGCTGCCCCTCCTCATGCCACCTCCAACAAACCTCTTTCCACACATATCACTTGCATGTCGCACAAAACATTCTTTCATCAACCCCCATTCCTCCCCTAACTCCCCAACTTCTCTTTCTTTCACCCTGTCATGCGCCACTCTCAACCTGTCCTGATATTCCTGTCTCTTCTCTGGCTTTTTCAACTCTTCCACCTTCACTATTTCCCTTCTACATCCCCCCACACTATTTCCCCACTCTTTTGCTACTACCACTTTTGCTTCAACCAAAAAATGATCAGACATCCCAGCAGCCACAACCCTGAATGCATGTACATCTTTCACTCTACCAACCATGCTCTTTGCTACCAACACATAATCCATCCATGCTCTTTCTTTCACTCTTCCATTTGCTACTCTTATCCATGTATACTTACTTATTAACTTCTTCTTAAATAAACTATTACCTATCACCAACTCTTGCTCCACACACATATCTAACAGTCTCTCGCCACTTTCATTCCCACCTGGTACCCCATACTTTCCTACAACACCTTCTATCTCTCCAGCACCCACTCTGGCATTCAAGTCACCCAACACAACTACATAGTTCCTTCTACTCAGACCATCCACACATCTAGTTAACTCATTCCAGAATTCATCCCTCTCTTCCTCACTTCTCTCACATCCTGGCCCATGCGCACTAACAAAAGCCCAACATTCCCTTCCTATCCTAGCCCTCACCCACATCAGCCTAGATGACACTTCTTTCCATTCCACCACCTGATTTACCATCCATTCACTCAGCAATAATGCCACACCTTCTCTCGCTCTCCCCCTTTCAACCCCAGACACCCTACCCGTCACATCACCAAATGCCACTTCTCCTTTTCCTTTCATCTTCGTCTCACACAATGCCAATGCATCCATCCTCCTCCTACCAAACATATATCCAATCTCACATCTTTTGTTCTCTATCGTACTACAACCACGCACATTTAGACACCCCAAAACTAGAGTTTGGGGAGAAGTTATTCTCCCCTCTACTCCCCTTCTTCTTTGACGTCTCGCAGGAGGTTGATACAAGGGGGAGGGATTCCTAGTCCCCCCGCCCCGTCCACTTTTAGTCGCCTTTTACGACATGCAGGGAATACGGTGAGGCTATTCTTTGATGTTGTGCCCGCCCCACATGGCGGAATGTTCGGAAATATTTATGTGATTTATGTGAGGTCAGGGCTTGAATATGCAGCACCTATTTGGAATCTGCCCTTGTAATAATATATATGCAAACTAGAAAAAGCTCAAAGACTTGCTACGAAGCTTGTGCTAGAGATATGCAATCAGACTTATATGGAAAAGCTGAAGCAGTTCGATTCAGTCTCACTTGAAGCTATAAAGATGACGGAGGGATATGGTAAAATTCTTTAAAATTTTTCATGATATTGACTGAGTGGAATGGAGCGATATTTTTATATTGGTGGTTCTAGAACCAGAAGTCATAATTTGAAGCTTTATAAGAAAGCTTCTTTTCAGAATGTAAGGTAGTATTTTATAATGTAAGAATTGGAATACGCTTAGCAAGGAAGTAGTTAGTACTGCCATTCATAGTTTTAAGGACAAATTTGATAAGTATTATTGAGTAAAAACAATGAAACAGAACAGGAGACGGGGAGTTTCAAGCTAGGCGTTCATTCCCGTGAGCATAATTAGGTAAATGCAAATAAACCATTAGTTTTGTGCAAAAAAGAGGTATGTATTAATAAAATACTTCACTCTAATACATCCATGATAAGGAACAAAATATAATTTCTTAATCTTAATGAAATGAAGATGTGCTTAAAAATTAATTTTATTTGGTTAGAAATAGTCGTCCGATTCTCACGTTTAGGATAGAGATTGTTTATGTATGCATCACATAGGAAAAAGTAAGACTTTTACGTTATAAACTACATGTAATGATATATAAACATACTAATAATATAACTTATGGTAGTATATGCTTACAATTCTGAAAATAGTTACTCTTAATAATGTAATTATATAAACAAAGCCAATTTTCAACAAAACGTACATTTAGTTTCAAAAATGTAAACAAAGGGATATTATTTGTAATCGTGGTCGAAGACGTTGTGGATGATGTCTTCATCAGATATGCGTATAAAGCTAGAGAGAGACGATGCGGGTAAAATTACATAATATGGAAGTTTAGTCTGCTTTTTAATGAGTCAGTGTTTACTTTAACACACACAGTTATGAGAGCAATCTCTTGAAATTCATCATAGCACTAGGTTTGGTTAGGATATATTTAAATAAGTTCATCTCCTCTTGGTTGATAAAAATAAAAATGTGGATAACTTACATTTTATTTAGCTATTATAGTTATTTTTTGAGGTATAAGCATACTTCCACACCCTCAGTTATAGGAAAAAAACATTATTACATGAGGATAGGTTAGCTAGATTACTTTGCATCCAGTTAAGAAACGAATTCATAATTGAAATAATTGTTGTTTAGTGAGATTTCGATATTTTTTACTATCATATCGATCGTGGGGAGTGAGATTGTAAAAGTTTACCAATTAATGTTGTATTTTGAGTTTTTTATGACATTGCAAAGTTGTCTGTTAGCATCTCCTGTTTGGAAAGCATTTCTTGAATATTGAGCTACGGTAAAGCCCTCAAGTAACATATAATGGAAATTGCAGTATGTACTTGCATTTCCCTAAAATTATGAAATAAAAGTACTGTATTAAGTATTTAAAGAATATCTAAAACAGCAGTAAAGCAATTATTTCAATTATTCGTTCCTTTTTAACAGGTGGTAAATTTGCTTAGCGAAACTTAATATGAGAATAAATTTCGGTTTTCTTTCACACCCTCAATGAGTGAAGTGAAAATTCAGAACAGTGGAAAAACATAATAATTAAATAATAATTATTTCATTTATCAACTTGTTTTTTTAACTTATGATGAGCTGAAATAACTTAATATAAGCTAATATTGTAATGAATTTCCTGAGATTTATTCTTACTGGTGATGTGAAAGAAAGTACTTACCAAAAAGTGTAGAATCTGTCATTAAAACTGATCTGAGATGAGGTAATCACCCAGGAAACCAAACCTCTTCCAAGTTCTCGTGCTCCATAAGGGACTTCAGTTGGTTGTGGCAGTTTGGCTTCTTATGCTGCTTCTCTTCAGAACATCATCAAAAACAAACTGACACCAAGAATTAATGCCCTTAGATCACTCTCCTTATAATTTTCAGACATAATGAAAAACCAAAAGAACATTATACAAACAATATATACTTTCAGCGATGAACTTGCAAGCCCTGCTTGGGCTTGCATATTCGCTAAAATACATCACATCACACAACAGACTATACAAACTACAGCACTAGAAATAATCTCAGGAAGCATGAAGTCCTCAATGTCAAAAACCTTCTGGACATGAGAGGCACACACGTACTCTCTGGAGCTTCTATAAAGTAAATTCATCCACTACACTATATGACAGGGCACCCACACATACACTAAGGAGCATTGAAATAATACCTAGCACACAATAGCAAACATATATTGTCATCTCTACCCCCTCTCGGAAACCGGCCTTCTCAAACATATCCCTACTCAGTTAACTCGCCATTCTGTTCAGTCACTCAACGACAACACACATTTGGGCACCACCCAGTCATTCTGAGCTTTTAGAAGAGGCTGGACAACTCTGTCAGTGAAGCCTGTTCTGGATGTTACACATCACATCATACAATCAAACACATTATGGAAGTATGTATGACCACATACGCCAACAACACAACAGGACTTGGAGTGACAGCATCTTCATTGTAGGTCCACCCTCTGAAGCTGCAACTTGGAAGAGGAGCAGCAAAAGAGTCCAAACTGCCTCATCCAAGCCCTATCCCTCAAAGTCAAAGGGTATGAGAAACTGGAAGAGGTTTCAGTCATTAAGGTGATTACCTTATCTCTCATCTCAATACTCACTATAACAGTTTTTTCTACTTCGTGAAATAACTCCACCACTCATTTCTCGAAGACTCTTTCCAGAGACCTTGATATCAACCCAGGAAACACATTATGGTAGACTTCATCGCATGCAACCACATGTGCCACTAACACCTTATACTCTCCACGAGAATTCTGGGGGAGAGCCCAGAATTGGCGGTGATCTTCCTTAGTGACTCAGGGCTGTTCAACCAGGTAGCTCAGGGAACAACAACAGCAACATAGCTTACACTTCCTGAAACATCTTTGGGAAACCCCAGGATCAGCAATGGCCATCCTTAGGGACTCATGGCTGTTCGGCCAGGCAGCATAGGGAACGACAACTACTGGTTTAAGAGTTGTGTAGGATAATTGTGGAGTCTCGTTTTCTCTAGAAATTATTTAAGAAGACAGGAGAGGTGTTCAAGTTTGATCCTTGAAGCTATTTTTTTTAGGAACTTTATATGTTTTGAAGACCATTTTCTGAATTTTACAAGCTTTTGAGTTTCTGAGTTAGAAATTATAAGTATGAAGCTGTATCACACTTGAAGCATTTCTTTAACTGATTTTACATACTGTTGACACTTCCTGATTATCTTTTCCTTTTCTAATTTTGTTGGTGATACCTGGCTCACATGATATTATATTTTTTCAGTATTTAGAGGTTGAGGTGAGGATTTTTTGTGTTCTAGGTGGTGACGTGGATGTTGCACGAGGTAGATTTGATGCAGCTCTTCAGGGTCTCTTACAAAAAGATGAAGAGTCTGACTCAGAAATTGAATCAGATGACAAATCAAAAGTCGTTTTGTATGTTTATATCTTCTACTTCATAAATATATTAGTAATAATCTAGTACTAAATTCATACAGTATATAT
>JAXCGZ010019880.1:0-5000 GCA_037179515.1 Halocaridina rubra
GGTTTTGGACCTCCACTTGAACTCACACTTTATAAGATGACTGGGTTATCTCACCGCTTGTCACCACTGACGTGGAGGTTTTATTATTATCTCACCGAGCGTCACCACTGTCGTATTAGTTTTTGTTTATCCCATCTAATGACACCACTGACGTGGAGCTTTTCCTCCTACGTATATATGTTTATAATTATGGTAGCGTGGTTACAAGGTAATGAATATTAGTACCTGATGGGTACAAGGTAAGAATGGACAAGCAGTAGTTCCTTTACTTATATTTATTCTAGAGTACAACACATCCGACGCCTCAATGCCCCAATGCCCCCACCCTATGACTATCACAATCTATGATCTATTCGTGCCCCTGGCAAGGTTCTAACTAACTGTCCCTGCCCTGGGTGGCTCTTTAAATACCCCCAGGGGCAGGGCGTGGCTTAACATCCAATTCTCCAATGAAATCAGTCAGATCTAGTCCTAGCTAATCAGCGCCAGGTTCAAAGTGGAATCCCACCTACTTCCGGGGAGGAGTTATTGGGCATTTCTCCTGGGCAGGTTCCTGCGTACGAAACACAAGTTTATGTTTTCTTGTGGTTTAGGAAATGGCTAACTTCCTGTCCTTTCTTGCCCTTCTCGATGCCAGGTCCTAAGTCTCACGGTTCCGGTCATATATTTCCTTGGCACTTTCTACAAACATTGTAATAAAATATCCGTGCCCTCGACCAACCGTTTCCGCTCAAGATCTGTTACAAGTTTCAGATTCTGGCTTCAGCATGGCGGAAGTCATACGACAGTGTGTGTGTGTAAAACAAAGAATACAAACTCATTGATGTATTCAGTCACGTGAACGCAGATATCTTGAGATAAATATGTGCGTTTGAAGACTAAAGACTTTCAGTACATATGTGTGTTCCGGTTTTACGTCACGGACTTCCTTTTCTACCAAGGGCTAGGACGGTTGCCTTCTTGCGAAGGACTTGTTTTGGCAGGTGTAATCGTTACGCTGAGTGCATGCCCTTGCTAACCTCAGACCATGACGGGGCGCGAACCCTCGACCTGACGCCTCAGAGTCGCGCACGCTACCGCTTGAGCCACGGTGACTACTCAGTACATATATGTGTTTCATACATATATGAGTGTAACAGAAAATAACATATCGTTGACTTTCTTCTAGTTGTGGTAGTACCTTCGATGTGGGATTAGTCATTTAGCTTGATTAAAGCGTTATCTTTGTAATACTTAAAGAACAGAAAGTCCACAAACGTCTCGTGTAAAAAAATCAAAATTTTGTGTAAATGTGTAAATTTTGAGTATTCTTTGTAAAAGAGTGATACACACTGCTGCTGTTTTCATTATTGTTTTTATCGTGATGACTTACGAACATATTCATCACCTGATGTTTGTCAAGATATGGACAATGTCTGGAGAAGAGTTTTGCTGACTTGCGGCCGCACATGGAGGTGTCTGTACATGTGTGTGTGTGTGTGTTGTTGTATTTTTTTAAGGAAGGCGGTTTATTATTAAAATATATGTAAGTTTCTTGAAAACTTGTATATGGTCTTATACATGCAAAAGTAATAATTTTATGTTATTCCAGGAAATTATATATATTTTTTCTTCTATTAATCATATATAGTCCGAAGAATATCATGCTTTTAACGAATCACTGTACTTCCGGTTTTTTGCATAACCTTTATTTTTCTCAGCCATCTGTCTTTCTTTTTCTCCATTATTATTATTATTATTATTATTATTATTATTATTATTATTATTATTATTTTTTTTTTTTTTTTTTTTTTTTTTTTGCATATGCTGTCGTTTTGCTAAATAGTTGTCTCCGTTTCGCCCCTTGGGGATACTGTGCTAATATGTGCACCCCCCCTTAAATCACTGCAGGTCATTCATTAGTCGGCCAGAGTTTCTAATGACCGGAAAAGGAACCGTCCTGCGGACAAAAAAAAAAAAAAAATCACTGCCACGGTCCACACTGTGGGTTCTTTTGGAAGAAACTTTTTTTTATTTACTAATTTATTTATTTTTATTTTCGTTATATATCTGCTTATTTTCTGTATGTATTTGTTCGTTTTATATATATATATATATATATATATATATATATATATATATATATATATATATATGTAAATTTTTTATAGTTCAAATATTTATTTAGTTATTTACTTAATATTTTTATTCAATTTACATTGTAGAAACCTGTTGGAATATTTTTTTGACTGAATGAATTATTTTACAAATTTGATTTTAGACCTTTTGAGACCCTTTTCGAGGAATTCTTAACCATGGTTATATAAAGGTAACATTTTTGCTTTCGTGTGGCATCTCTTCCTAAGTACAGGGTGTCGAGATATATATATATATATATATATATATATATATATATATATATATATATATATATATATATATATATATATATATATATATATATATATATATTATCTTTTGCCTGAGTTACATAGCATTATTATTATTATTATTATTATTATTATTATTATTATTATTATTATTATTATTAATAGTGCAGTCTCATAATTGATAAGCACCTGTTCCCGCGAACAGGTGCTGTGCAAGCAAGATAGAAGAGTCTTAACTCGAGAGCTCCTGCGTAGGAGCTAGGCACTGATTCACAAAGCTACCAAAGTGCCGAGTGGCACTTATTCCCGTTTTCTGTGACAAAATCCAATCATGCATTTGGGATCCCATGACCGAAGCCAGATGCCAGTGCCATGTAGTCACCGTGGCTCAAGCGGTAGCGTCCGCGACTCTGAGGCATCAGGTCGAGGCGTTTGCGCCCCGTCACGGTCTGAGGTTAGCAAGGGCATGCACTCTGGGTAACGATTACATCTGCCAAAACAAGTCCTTCGCAATAAGGCAACCGTCCTAGCCCTTGGTACGA
Source organism: Halocaridina rubra (assembly GCA_037179515.1). NCBI lineage: Eukaryota > Metazoa > Arthropoda > Malacostraca > Decapoda > Atyidae > Halocaridina > Halocaridina rubra. Next base: position 2,912 of record JAXCGZ010019880.1, read on the forward strand.
GACGCGAGTCCGTCGACGTAAAACCGGAACAGAGACGCGAAGCCAATGCTGATGCACGGTGAATAGATAAATAGAGGGAGATAGATATTCGTGTGTAAAGGGATTGCCGATATTCCAACCAAATGGAATAGAGGTCAGAATGGATAGTAAAAGTATTTTTTATTATAATTATTCGCAATGCAAGCCTTTATACCGGGTCCGAAGCCTTAAATAAAGGAGGTTGATGTCAGAAAACGTATTCGGCCACAAAACTTTGATCCGAAACCAAAGACCGCATTCCAAGAGGATATTGTGAGACCTTGGAAGAACGGTTGATGATGAACAAGATGTAATAATGAATTGTAATTCTATTATAACGACTCTGAGGCGTCAGGTCGAGGGTTCGAGCCCCGTCACGGTCTGAGGTTAGCAAGGGCATGCACCGAGGGTAACGATTACATATGCCAAAACTAGTCCTTCGCTTGAAGGCAACCGTCCTAGCCCTTTGTAGAAAAGGGAGTCCGTGACGTAAAACGGGAACTATATAACACTGGGGATATATTGTTGACTCTGTGATGGCATGATATTACTATTATAGCAGAGAATGTGATTACGTCTACCGCTGATTATGTCCGAAAGACGTTCACGGATACACACACACGCATGTGGAATTCTTATAAATGTTCATCGTTCGTGTGTGCGTGTCGAAAGACGTTCACGGATACACACACACACACACATGTGGAATTCTTATAAATGTTCGTGTTCGTGTGTACGTGTTTTTTATATTACTATTAAGTTTGATATTCTCAAGTTAAGGTACTTTTAACAGGTCACTTGAATTATTCTTGTAATGTTCTTTGTTTTGTGTAAATATATTTTGCAGATGTATTTGTGCTCACAGTTAATAATTATTTCCAATCAGATTATATGAAAACACAAATTTCTCAGAGCTATCTTGTCTAGATAAAGTTTTTGTATTTTCACTGATGCATTATTTTCTAAAACACTTTTATTTTTTATTAATAGCCAGTGTAAATTGAAAACTCATTATGCACACACACACACACACACACAAACAAACAATCATACGAGCTTTGGGCTCTCTCTCGTAAGCACAATTAGGTAATCACACTCTCTCACACACACATACGAAGTTAATTGACAGGGATTCGAACGTAGCGTGAGTCATAGAAAAGTGTGTGTAATATATATTTATTTCCATGTGAGTCTTCCTCTCCTATAACCATCGTAACCTCCACCCACCCCTGGTCTGTCTCTCTTACCACTTGCTAGAATACATGTACTCCCTCTCGTATACATATGTATTCTCACTCTTATCCCGTCTGCCACGCGGTCTTTTGCACTCGCTATTCGTCTCTGCACTCACAATGCAATTACGTACTCATTTACAAAAATGAGTGGCTGTGTACTGTACTTAATAGATGTGTAGGAGTGTAGCTGTGCGTACTCGTCTGCAAGCTCATAATTTTGAAGTATATTTTGAAGTATTATCTACTTCGATTTTAAAATTTAAAGTGACTCCTAGTGATATAACCGGATCGAATATTTTTTTATTACTGAAAATATATTTGGAAGAAATATGCATATTATATTTATATTACTTTGAACTATGGAACATTTATAAAAAAAAAACATATTTATGTGTATAATTTATTTCATTGTGTTATGGAGAATACTTGGAAATATCATTAAATGAAGAGAACAGCTGATCAGAGCGACGGTTGGGTGTACAGCCTTCACCAGCAGCTGTTAATGGTGGCTCTATGTGTGACGTCAGAGTGCCATGGAAAAAAATTAAGCTAGAATTTGATTTGTAATGTGAAAACACTAATTAATTAATTAATTAATTAATATTTTTTTTATTGTTTTTGTCCTATATTTGCTTGTTTTTAGACAGTGTCTAATTTTGACAGGATCTAATTCATTGAATTATTTTATACAAAGGATAGAAAACTAATTTATATATTTATTTATTTATCAATTTAATTTTATTCAATTGTGTTTGTTATTCACAATTAAATAAATGAAAAGACTGTAGACATGTATTGAAAAATCTGGAGATATAGTGAAAAGGAAGATTGTAAAA
>JAXCGZ010019880.1:10000-17500 GCA_037179515.1 Halocaridina rubra
CCCACACGCACACTCACGCCCATTCGCATTCTCATGGTACTGGGCACCATGCCCATGGTCCTTCGAAGGCAACTACCCCAAGGGACGAGACGGAGTATTCGTGGCGAGAGGGTGAGTATCCAGAATTTTTTTTTTTGGGTGGATGTTTTTTTGTTGCATGATGTCTTGGTCGCATGTTCATATTCTGCACATGCTTTTGGTGGTTGGAATTCGTATGTGGATTTGGTGTTGGAAGAGTCACATTTATTTATTTTTATACTATTAATGAGTCGAACGATATATATTCTTAAATTTCAGCTTGTAAATACCAAATTTTTCATCGATGTCGTTTGCTCTTGTAATGGAACTATCGACTTTTAATCTGTGCAAGTATGACTGAACGCATGCTTAGATAGCAGAAATTCAATAATGACCCTCACTTAATAACTGTCTCCAAAATACAAATAATAATTTTCAGACTTCCATGGTTACTCTCTCTCTCTCTCTCTCTCTCCTCTCTCTCTCTCTCTCTCTCTCTCTCTCTCTCTCTCTCTCTCTCTCTCTCTCTCTCTCTCTCTCTCTCTCTCTCTCTCTCCTCTCTCTCTCTCTCTTTTCACACACCTGAAGAATTTTTATATTACAGGAAAAAAATAAATAAAAAATCTCTTTCATTCCCCAAAAAATCTACGAAAATCATTGCTTTCACGCGTGTGACGCCCGTAATCTTTAGTACTGAGGAACGTTCCTCTTGTCCTTAGAGAAAGTTGCATTTTCCCCGCCGTGTCTATCATGCATAAGTGTAGATAATGATTCTTCAAGTTGTTAAAAGATTGATGAAAGGGTTAAGATTTCTCTTTTTGCATTTCTTGAAGACAGACTTTTACTCTCTTCTTTATCCAGTGAAGATGTTGCTTAGCAGTTAATGGATATTGTGGTTACCAGATTATAGGGTTCTTAAGGGATGGAGTACTATAGAATGTTAGCTTTGATTATAGTTATTAAGGAGTCGTTAATTGGTCCCCCCTCCTCCTCCTTCTTCTTCTTCTTCTTCTTCTTCTTCTTCTTCTTCTTCTTCTTCTTCTCTTCTCCTTCTCCTTCTCCTTCTCCTCCTCCTCCTCCTCCTCCTCCTCCTCCTCCTCCTCCTCCTCTCCTCTTCCTCTTCCTCCTCCTCCTCCTCCTCCTCTTCCTCTTCCTCCTGTTCTTCTTCTTCTTCTTCTTCTTCTTCTTCTTCTTCTTCTCTTCTTCTTCTTCTTCTTCTTCTTCTTCTTCTTCTTCTTCTTCTTCTTCTTCTTTCTTTCTTTCTTTCTGCATGTTTTTCTTTTTCATCCTCTTCTTCTTTTCATCCTGCTCCGTATCATTTTTCGTTTTCTTTTTCTTTTTTCTTTTCACCTTCTTTTACCTCTTCCTCTCCATTTTCTCTCCTCTTCTTCTTCTTCCTTTTTTTCCATATTTTTAAATTTCTCATTATCAGATGTTTACTTTTACAGAAGCGGTATTTCCTTTTTCGCATATACTGTATTTTTTCAATTTTCACATTTCGTAATTACATCACCAAATATTTATATTTTTACATTACTTACAAGTCTTACTTTTTTTTCTCACACGTTTTCACTTTTCTTTTAAGTATTTCGGATTTACTTTTCATCATCAGTAGTTTCGCTTTTATATGTGAAAATTTTTTTAAGCCTGGAAAAGTTCATCACGGGTCAAGGCTTGTTGACACTGAACACCTTAGCTGAATTATAATGAACTCTGTACTGTCTGTGAGAAACGCAGTACGGTAGAGCAGTTAATTATTATTATTATTATTATTATTATTATTATTATTATTATTATTATTATTATGATTATGATTATTATTATTTTTAATAATAATAATAATCATAATAATAATAATAATAATAATAATAATAATAATAATAATAATAATCATAATAATAATAATAATTCCAAAATACGTTAAAAAAGAACACATACACAGCCAGTCTGTTGAAGTTCATCTGAACACGATGTCTGTTGTGAACTACTACTACTACTACTTCTTCTACTATTACTAACTATTCTTTAGGCTTTTGTCAGACCTCTTTGAAAGTAAAAAAATATTTTTATTGAGTGTTTTGAATGGTTATAGAATTACCTATTAATGTGTTAAACATCCTAAGCATATACTATTTGTTGTGGGTCAGCTGAAGGTCACATGACCCATTTCTTTCTTCTAATCTGATGGTAGAAGACTTTTTTATGCTGGTTATGGTGGTATTAGTTTATGAGAAAAATGCATCTTTTCTTTACTTTGCATGGCCTTAGAATAAGACTATTCAATGAGTATATAATATTTTGGTGCTTTCAGTATGGTTATTAAGATAACTTGTAAGGTAAGGCTCTTAGAATTGGATTTTTTTGCATATACCAATTTTGTGTATAAGATATTTTGTCATCGTTAACAAGAGAGCTAGCAAGGTAAGTCAAACTGATTCATCTTCATATGTGCCTTTGAAAGGTAAGTTTAATGATTTCTTAATTATTTTTTAAAGGTAAAGGTAAGTTTGTGTAATTTCAGGTAAGGATATAAGTCGTAGTTTTGTACCGGCGCGATTTCTCGTTTACGAAAATTTTTGAATTTACTCTTTTTAAAGTGGCGCTCAAATTTCGTCTCTCGTGGTATTATTTTCAGTGCCACTGAAGATTCTGTGCACTGAAATTCAGAAATGTTTATAAGCTAGTGTGCTCTGTGTCAGTAAGTATTACGGCAAAGAATCGTTTGCGAATATGGATATTATACGTTCTCGTCCAGTAACTTTTGGAACACCCTGTATAATGGCGGTAAAAAAAAAAAAACTCGCGAAAAAGCAAGCCCTCTCATACTCTTTTAAAACAATTTTAAACCAATATAAAGTTGTTTTTTTTATTGTTATTGACATAAGCGCAATGGAACACATTAAAATTGCGACGAAAAAAAAAGGATTTTTTCTTTTAATACATCCCACTCGTTTTCTAGTGCTCTATAAAGCAGAGATTGGGGATTAAATAAATCCCTCTCTCAAATCCCTCGTAAATATAATCCCTATCATACCAGCCAAGATAATTTAGCTTTCAGGCAAATTAGCCGTTTATATCTTCATTTCTGGTTATTATATACGAGTCTTAACCTAACCTATTATTATTATTATTATTATTATTATTATTATTATTATTATTATTATTATTATTATTATTATTACTTGTTAATACCAAATGAAAAATTTTCGTTTTGCCGTTAAATGGAAGCTTTTGTTTGTTGGATGTTCACCCTTGAGGGTGAGCGGACCTTCCACTTGTGGCCCGCAGGTGGGGTGAGATTTTCTTCGGAGTGTACGTGGTATTCGCTCTTGCTGGCGAATGGGCTTTCCTGTTGGTGAGGAGGTGGGGTGAATTCTTGTTATTGGTGATGATCGGACTTTCCTAATTGGCCCGCAGGTGAGATTGTGCCAAACTGTAAAGATAACGGAGAGCATAAATATTCAGTTGTGAATTATTAGTTTACATCAAACAACATAAATGAATTCCTGTTTTGGGGGAGAGAGAAAGAGTTATTGCATGGCTATCTTGGTGGAGGGTATTGTCTGATAATATTTGATAGACTGTTCATGTGGTTATTTGTTGCTAGTCTGATGATGGAGCTAGCAACCTGAAGGGCATTTGGGTCTTCGCTAGATGTTGCGGGGGCACCAGTTTTCCGTCGAATCTCTGAAAAAGAATCACATTCCAGGATGTAGTGTAGCAGTGGATGTGGTGAGGCTACCTGGCAAAAGGTGCATTCCTTGATGATATTCTCTACTATTTGCCAGGTGCACTTGTACCCGAGTCTCAGACGGTACACATTGACCTCAGTGCTTCATCGAAGGCTCTTCGGCAGGGTGATACGCCGAAGATCAGTGGTGGCTTTGTACCACCAGGTGGAGGGGGAGCCAATGTCTGTGCACAGGTTGTGTTTAGTTATTAAGGTGTTAAGGAGTGACTTGGTGGCTTAATTTTAATCTGTTGCATCCCAGGAGACAGAGATATCTGGATTTCTGCTCTGAGAGTGGCTTGTTTGGCGGCTTGATCGGCTTCCTCATTTCCCTTGATGCCGACGAGGCTGGGAATCCAGGCAAGAGTGATGGCTTTTCCAAGGCTGGTTATCCTGTGGTAGTGGCTGAGGATGGTCGTGATGATGCGAATATTGTCTCTGAGGAGTGGCTTCTTGATGGCCTGTAAGGCGCCTTTAGAATCAGAGAGAATAAGGGCATGGTCAGCTTCTTGCTGGATGAAGCAGTCAAGGGCGTTGGCTATGGCCACAAGCTCAGTCTGGAGCGATGAGCAGGAGTTTGACAGTCTCCAGGATAGGACGTGGTTTCCAGTGATGAAGGCGGCGGCTGAGGCTCCAGTATCTTGGTTTACTGAACCGTCAGTGTAGTAGACTTGAGAGTTTGGCCTGCTCCAGCTCTGTATTTTGTCCTTATATATGTTTTTAAGGACAAGCGGATTTACCAAGCTTTTGGGGTTGTCAGGGAGCTCGATCTTTATATCAAGTGGTTGGTCATTCCATGGGGGTGGGCATCTGTATTCAGGAAGCGGTGTGTCTTGTATCTTGGCTAGGATGCTCTCCCTGACTGGCAGTGCTTGCAGGCTAGCGCAGACCTTGGCTGCCCAGGTTCTAGGATGGTGGTTGGGCTGGCGATTGAGGGCTAGATGGAGATTTGTGCCAGCTAGGCATTTATGTTGGGCAGTGGTGGTTTTGGCCACAAGGAGGGTCAGTCTTTGCTGAGCTCTGAGTTTGAGTGGAATGAGTCCCGATTCCATCTGGAGGTTTTCTCTCTTGGTCCACATGGGGGCTCCTAGCATGGTACGTGTGGCGTTGTTTTGAATTACTTCTATTTTGTCCCACTGTCGGTCTTTTAGTAGCCAGAGTGTGGGACAAGCATAGTCAATGAGGCTGCGTATGGCTTGTACATAGAAGGTTCTGAGGACATTAAATGATGCACCATCGTAGAGGCCCGACATCCGACGAAGGATCGCTTGTCGCTGGCTGCACCTGTCGCGCAAGTATTGAATTTCTGGTCCAAAGGTTAGTCCTTGGTCGATGATTACACCCAGGTATTGGTGTTTGGTAACCCAGTCCACAGGTTCATTACCTATGACCAGATTAGTGTCTGGTCTCCACTGGTGGATGGGAAGGGCCTTGGTTTTGCGGGCATTGATTCTTACTCCAAGGGAGATGGAGGCTCGGTGAATCTTGGTGAGGCAGCGCTGTGTCTTATTAGAGTTTCTGTGTCCTATTGTGACAAGGGCAAAGTCGTCCGCATAGTTTAAGAGTTTGGCTCCATGCGGTAGTGCGATGTGCATGAGTTTTTCCATGAGACAATTAAATAGGAAGGGGCTAAGGATTCCACCTTGGGGGGTCCCATTTTCGTGGTTTTTGTAGGTGGAGTAGTGCCCATCTACTTTGACTCGTGCACTACGATTTTGTACTCTGCTTGATCCACGAGAGAAGGTTACCTTTGATCTGCTTGGATACGAGAGCAGAGAGTATTGCCGGCACATTGGCTAGTTCAAAGGCCTTCTCTAGGTCTAGAAAAACGATGTAACCACGGCTGTTGTTGAGAAATGATAGCATGGAGGCTATGCATTCTGAGGTGCCTAAGCCAGGCTGGTAGGCAAACATGTTTTCTGGGAAGGGTGGGCATTTCCAGCGGACTCTGTTAAGTACCATCTTTTCTGCCGTCTTGCTCAGGCAGCTTAGGAGGGAGATGGGGCGAGGGTTGTCAGGGTCCTGTGGTTTTGGGATGGGCTGAATGTCTGCTCTGTTCCATGAGGCTGGTCTGATTCTTCGTGTGTATGTCAAATTGATCAGAGAGAGTAGAGCAAGCTCCCCTTGGGGCCCCATTTTTTGGATCATTGTGTATGTTATTCTGTCGGCACCTGGGGCTGTGTTCTTAGCGCTTTTGCTTACTCTTAGTAGCTCAGTCAGGGAGAATGGAGCATCTGTTTCATCTTCAGTGTTGATGGCCTCTTCTATTTCTTCCCATCTTGCAGTGGTGAGGTCCTGGAGTGTTGCTCTGGTGGTGATGGGGAGCTGGTTAGAGCTTGCTCTATCCGCGAATTTGATGGCGAGTTCTTCTGCTGCCCTGCTAGGATCCCTGTGGGGGGTGATTTTAGAAAACGGGAGTCGAGGGCTTTGCTTTTTAAGGGAGGACAGAGTTAAAAAGGTGCTCTTCCAATTTGTGCTCTACCAACTATCTATGATTTACCATTAGGTAAGGTTAGGTTAGGTTAGGAATGTGAATGTTCATGGTAGAGCATATATTGGAAGAACACCGTTAAAAATATCTATCTTGCAGTTGCTGATAATAATAATAATAATAATAATAATAATAATAATAATAATAATAATAATAATGATGATGATGATGATAGTTATTATTATAATTACTACTACTACTACTACTACTACTACTTCTACTACTACAACTATTATTATTATTATTATTATTATTATTATTATTATTATTATTATTATTATTATTGTTGGCACACAGTTAGCAGGGTCTCTTGATCCAAAAAACTTTTCGTCTGCTTCGAAAACTTCATATGAATCTTCCTTAAATATAAATTAAATATATTTCAATAGTTAGCGCCCCGTCACGGACTGAGGTTAGTAAGGGCATACACTCAGGGTAGTGATCACATCTGCCAAAACAAGTCCTTCGTAAGAAGGCAACCGTCCTAGCCCTTAGTAGAAAAGGGAGTTCGTGACGTAAAACCGAATCATCATATTTCAATAGCTTCATTGAATAGAAATGAAGCTTTAAGAAATTTACTAAGTACTATTGATGCAAAATAGCTCTAGTTTTAGTTGTGAGCTTTCTAAAACTATAAAAGGAAACATATGCGATATTCTGTTACTTTAAATTAGTTAAAGGCAATCGTGAAATGTGTGTGTGTTTATTTGTGTGTGTGATTGTGTGTATGTGTGTGTAAAGCTCTAAAACTAGACAAGATAAAGTTATGCAATATTCCTTTACTTTATATTATTTAATGGCATTCGTGATATGTGTGTCTTTGTGTGTGTGTGTGTGTGTTTGTGTTTGTATGTGTGTATGAATGTGTGTTTGTGTGTGTGTGTGTGTGTGTATGACTTTGTGTGTGTGTGTGTTTGTGTGTGTGTGATTACCTAATTGTGATTACCTAATTGTGTTTACGGGAAAGAGCCCAAAGCTCGTATCTTCCCGTCTCCTGATCGGTTCCATTTTTAGACTTAGTGATACTTATCATACCTGTCCTTAAAACTATGGATTGAGGTAGCATTAACTACCTCCTCGCTTAGCGAATTCCAATTATCAACTACTCTTACACTGAAAAAGTATTTCCTTACATCCTGCAAACAAGTTTTCTTCCGAAGCTTCAAACTATGACCTCTAGTTCTAGAGCCAGCCATATCGAAATATCGATCCCTATCCACTCTATCATAACCATGAAGGAATTTAAAGACTGTCACCATAT
>JAXCGZ010019880.1:22500-30845 GCA_037179515.1 Halocaridina rubra
GTAGCAGTGAAGGAACAAATCGTAGCAGTGAATGAACAAATTGTAGCAGTGAATGAACAAACTATCAGAGATAACGACCGAGAACTACAGTGCAAAAATAACTCCTATGAAAAGATGCTCAAAAACTTAAAAGAGCAAGTAGCTACATTAATGATTCAGCTTGAAAACATGACAAATGAATCATTTAAGGTTTGTCCTATATCATCTCAAAATGATAATGGCAGTGACAAGGAAATAGCTCAAAGAACCCGAATATCACGAGCTGCTAAAGACAAAGGTAAAGCCCTCATACTTGAACAGGTAAAATTCCTTAACACTGCAGATAATTAGATGCAGATATCACTCTCCCAACTTTCTATTCTTTAATTTTTTTTTTCTTTCTTTCTAATTAATCACACCCTTCTTACTACAATGAACCTGTCTCTTATCTCTATGTCATACCTTTTCTTCATAAATAGATATGTGTGTGTGTGTGCATGTGCATGCATATATAAGGAGATTCTCATGTATGTAGGTATGTGGGTGTATGTGTATATGTATATGTATATGCATATACGTGTGTGCGTATGTTTGTGTATATTTGACTGCATGTATGTATACGAGTGTACATGGAAGTACGTCTGCATGTATGTATCGATGTATACGTACACACATGTGTATGTGAGCATACACATGTGTGTATTTGTATGTATGTGGTCGTGTGCTGCTCTGTGCACATATGTACAAAAATATTCTGTGCATATGCATGTTTATGCAAACATGCATAAGTATATTACTGTACTGATGTTTGTGTGTATGTGTATTCATGTGTTCATGTATGTAAGTGTGCATACATGGGTATTCATTCATGCTCATGTGCACATGTGTATTTGTGTGCATGTATATGTATGCATGTTTGCATGTGAGTATACAAGTATTTGTATGTATGCATCTGTGTGTGTGCATGTATGTGCATACATGTGTGCAGGTACATGTACATATATACGGGTATGCATGTATATGTCTATCACTATTCCTATAGCTGTTGGTATGAATACTGTTGTGACACTAGTGATTGTTATTATAATCATTAACTTCATGATTATTACTATAATTAAGTATTTTCATGTGTGCATGTGTGTGTGTGCATGTGTCTGCATATATATATGCAGGTATGTGCACATATATATGTGTATGCTTGTATGTGTGAATCATCATTCTCATAACAGTTACCATAACTGTTGTTGTGACACTGGTGATTGTTACTGTACTCATTACTTTTGTGATTATTACTGTAATTCTTGTTATCAAGGCCCTAATTATGCGTTTTGCACTCTCATCAGTTGTGCAACATAAGAGGCTATTCCAAATATTCGCTTGATAGTAAGCAAGGCCTCACCACTTATATTAGTAACTGCATTCCCCATCAGTTAATCGAAACCAGCACTAATCCAAGTAATGATGGTGAGGATAACAAGAATGTCACATATATGCTTTTCAAAATAAATGTCAAAACCAATCCTTTTTATGTTTGTAATACATATATTGGAACTGATGCCTTCAATGAAGCAAAATTACCACATCCCCTTATGTATGAGAACATTATATTCGCTGGAGATTTTAATGCAAGGCACAAAGAATTTGCAGAAACATCTGATAACATCTGTAATTACAATGGCAGACGGCTCTATGAGTTTATTAGTGATAACAATTTTACCTTACTAGGACCACGTTTGCGTACCCACCTTAGAGGTGGTAGACTAGACTACATATTTTATCATGGTTTAGAATATGGGAAAGACTTTACTTGCAGAAGAATAGACGATCTATTGTCTGACCATTTTGCACTTGAGAGCACATTCCTACTCGATTCCGGCATTTGTCAAGCACATAAACGAAAGCAGATAAATATTCCTATTGAATTCGTTGCCCCTTTTCGCTCTTTTATGGCTTCTACATTTGAAAATATAGATATTCAGACCATTACAGGCCAAGAAATCTATGATCTCTTAATAGAACGGATATATTTATTCCATAGAACTTACATACACAAGCCTAAACACAAGGCAATCAAGAAGAAAAACAATTGGACAGAAGATAACAAGCTAAACACATTTAAAAAACAGGTAGACAGTGCAGTTGATATGTATAAAAGGGACAACAATGCAACCACTCTTGAAAATCTGCTACTTACTCTACGAGAGTACCGTGAGCTTAAAAGTGATGTCCGAATTAAGCACTTTCAAAACTTCCTACAGTCTATCAATGCTCATACGAGTAGTTCTAAAATCTGGCAGTCAATTAATGCTCTGGTTGGCAAAAACATCAGTGTGTCACAAACAAATGATTCCCAAACTCTTGCTGAAGAACTTCTCTTACAATACTCTAAGACATCTTCCTTTGAAAACCTTCCTTGCGATATTCAACAACGATTAAGAAATCTTGACTTTGAAAGAATGATGAACATAGAATTATCCTGTGCAAGAACAATGGAAGAGGACAGATTCATTGACTACATAACCAAAAATGAGTTGGACTTTGCTCTCTCCCATGGGAAGAGCACCTCTCCGGGTGAGGATGGCATTACGTACCAAGTAATCCGAGATCTTAATGATGATATTTGTAATGGTATTAATCCAATTCAGTTTTTATTCAGCACTATTTATAATGAGGGCACACTTCCAGAACAATGGAAAAAAAGCATTATTATTCCAATTCCAAAAAAAGAAAGTACAAAATTAAGACCTATCTCTCTGACATCCTGCTTCTGCAAAGCCTTTGAGAGAGTCATTCTTAACAGACTTGATTTCACACTCGAGGGAAAATTATAAAATAATTTGTATGGATTTATGAAAGGAAAAAGTACCAAAGACTGTTTTGTAGAATTTATGAATGTTGAGCACTGCTCTGAAGTCACTGTTTTTCTAGATTTGCAAAATGCCTTTGATATTGCAAACAAAACCGTTATTTTGGATCATTTAGCAACTTTAGGGGTCAAAGGTAAACTACTGCAACTAATTAGATGCTACCTAAGTAGTCGAACCTCTAAAGTGTACTATAAAGGATATCTTACTTCCAGCGAAAAGGAATTTACACTGGGAACTCCTCAGGGAGGAGTTCTGTCTCCCCTTCTCTTTAACATCTTAATGGATAAGCTTCTCAAGTCTCTCAGACTACCAAATGATGAATGCACCATCATATGTTATGCAGACGACATATGTATAAGGGCACCTTCTGCCAATGATATGCAAATAATACTTAATGACTTTTCTCAAGTATCAAAAGACATTGGTCTTGTCATTTCAACTCCAAAAACAAAGTACTTTTCCAGTATCTCGCAAGAGCCTCACCTTGTATTAAGCAATCAAATGGTTAAGGTGTGTGAAAATCACAAATATTTGGGAATACCAGTTCCTTCTCCCCCTCACACAGAGTATGTCAAAGATTTGTGTGAAAGACTGCAACAGAGACTCAGACCGTTAAAGCTTCTTGCCAGTAGGGTATCTGGTGTTGGAATTAACATATGCCGAACTTTCTATCTCGCATATGTCAGGTCATTAGTCGACTATCACACCCTGCAGCTCTGTACTATGACTACCTCTATCTTAAGACCCCTAGAAAAAATTCAGAACAAAGCTATGAGGATTATTCTTGGCTGCCCTATGAGCACAAGAATTATAAATATGCAACATGAATTAAACCTCCCACCTTTGATAGAACATATCAAACAGTCAGCTGTGATATTTGGAGTTAAACTAGCGAAATCAGCTCAGCCTCATCCATGTAATGCTGGTCATTTGCAAGGGCCGCAGTCAGCGCCAACAATCATTAAAACACTAATAAAAAGTAACATACAGTATGAAAGACAAATTCACCCCAAAGTATTTAAGCTTATAACCACTGAGACAAAAAAACATAATGTAACACTCTTTACTGAGAGTGGTCCTGAACGATTAATAAATCCTTGCAAGAGGATTGGGCCAGAAATTCTCTTTCCAATATTATCATCTGGTCCGAATGTTGCTCCAATTATTAAAAAACATCAATGGTTAGATGAAATTGAAGCCTTTATTGAAACTAGTTTCCCAACTAACAATGAAACACTCTGCATTTACACTGATGGGTCTCACACAAGCAGTACAGGAGGGTCTGGGTGCAGCATTATAGTTTATGAAAATTTTGAAGGGCAGCAAATATTTGACAAAGCACTGAGTATGCCAAAATGGTCATCAATCACCGAATGTGAAATTGTTGGTCTAAAACTTGCTATTGAACATGTTCTCAGTGCTAGGAGAAATGCTATCATATTCTGTGACTCGCAGAGTGCGCTTCTGTCACTGAGATCATTAAAAAGCTCCTACAAAACTCACATGGCTGAAAGTCAAGAGGCTCTTATTGATTGCGCAAAACTTAAACTCCAAGTTAAGTTTTCATGGGTACCCTCCCATGTTGGGATAGTAGGTAATGAAAAGGCTGACAGGCTGGCAAAAATGGCAACTGAGAGTTCAGTGTCTGAATCTATAACCACACTGACTCAGTTTAAAACAATGTTGTATAATGAGATTATGGAAGAGCAAGAACTTTCTACACTCACACAACATGTAAGCAGCTGTTCGATCCAACATTATGAAAACTTCAGAAGGCTGAGACACAAATACAGCATGGGTAAAATGCTTACAGGTGACTGTGATAGAGTTGCTGCCCGTATAAGACTTGGTTATAGAAATATATGGGAGGTGAATTGCGAGAAAACTGGTAGAAAGCACCCAGAACACTCAAAATGCCATTTATGTGAGTGTGAAGGGGGCAACAATTTAGTACACTACATTGCAGAGTGCACAAAGCTTAAGGACTTCAGACCTCTTGATTTTTCTTCTTTTCGGACAACATTGTTTTAGTGAGAGAGAGAGAGAGAGAGAGAGAGAGAGAGAGAGAGAGAGAGAGAGAGAGAGAGAGAGAGAGAGAGAGAGAGAGAGAGAGAGAGAGAGAGAGAGAGAGAGAGAGAGATTTCCAATGTAACAAAATATTACATATAATTATGAATCTGACTGTTGTTAATTTTTCTCAAACTTAAAAAGAGTTTAACCCTTAATCAAATGAAAAATGAAATCTGTTTGAGCAAATCAGCAGGTAGTTATATCCTATACCTCTGAGATGAGCTTCACTCGGGAAAAATAATTAAGAGCTTAAAAAACAATAGACAACTACGAAATATATCACAGGCAATATGGACTACCACATGACGTAAAAGTTTAATTTTATGTCTTCAATAATAATAACAATAATAATAATAATAATAATAATAATAATAATAATAATAATAATAATAATTATTATTATTATTATTATTATTATTATTATTATTATTATTATTATTATTATTATTAGAACACACACACACACACACACACACACACACACACACACACACACACACACACACACACACACACACACACACACACACACACACACACACACAGATAAAGAAGATAATGACAGAAGATCAGGGGATGGGGCCTCATTAAGATTGTTATACACAAATGCTGATGGTTTAGCTGGTAAGGCAGTAGAATTAAAAGATAGGATTCACAACAGTAAGGCAGATATAGTAGCAATTACAGAGACTAAGTTGAGTGAGGACATAAACAGTGTCACAGTTTTTCCTAAGGGCTTCAGAATACTAAGGGTCGAAAGATCTGAGAGGACTGGTGGAGGGATAGCACTGCTCATAAGTGAGAGGATTCAAGTTGAAGAAATAAACTTGGCTATAGAAAGTGAGTTCAGGGAATTTCTTGTTGCTCGCATAAATACTGGGTCAGAGAGCATTATAATAACTGTTGTATGCAACCCACCAAGGAACCAAAATAGGCTTGAAATTTATGAGGAAAGTCATATAGGTACGATTGAAGTCATAAACTCAGTTGTTAACATGGCGCGGGAGAAAAAATGTAGGATTTTGATTATGGGAGACTTTAATCATAAAGAGATAGATTGGATAAATCTTGACCCACACAGTGGTGAGGACTCATTTGGGGCAAGATTCCTAGATTGCGTACAAGGGAATTTCCTACACCAACATGTAATGGAACCAACAAGAGCCAGGGGTGGGGATGAGCCATCACTACTTGATCTAGTGTTCACAGATAATGTGTTGGATATTGAAAATATTGAGTATGAACCACCAATTGGAAAGAGTGACCACTGTGTGTTGTTGATGGAGTATATCATTGAAGACATTCTTCCTGAGAGTAGAGGCACTGAGGACATGAGGAGGAACTCTCCGAAAGGAGATTACATCAAAATGAATGAGCTTTTTGCAGTTATTGACTGGAGAACCTTATTTTACAACAAATCTGTACAAGAAATGTATGACATCTTTTGTGAGAAATATGGGAAGATAGTAGATTGCTGCATACCTGTCACCAAAGTAGGTGTAATTCATGCCAGAGAGAAATGGTTCGATAATGGGTGTAAAAGAGCTAAGGAGTGGAGAGACAAATGCTGGAAAAGGTATAGGAGGAGAAAAAACATAAATGCCTGGCAAACCTACAAAAGAGCAAGAAATGACTACCTAAGTAAAAGGAGAGAGGCAGAGAGAGATTATGAGAGGGACATCACCAGGAAGGCTAAAGAAAATCCCAAGCTTTTCCACAGCTTTATCAGAGGAAAACTGAAGGTAAAAGAACAGGTTTTAAGGCTAAAGAGAGCGGATGGAAGCATCACTGAGACGGACGAAGAGATCTGTAAAGAATTGAACAAGGAGTTTCAGTCAGTATTTACAGTAGAAAATACCCCACCCCCTCAGATTGCAGTGATAGAAGCTCAAGGGCCGGTATTAGAGAACATCAACCTTACAGCCACAGAGGTATGCAAGGCGCTGATGGATTTAGATGTTCATAAAGCTACAGGTCCTGATGACATATCCCCTCATGTGCTTAAAAAATGCGCAAACACAATATCAGTGGCACTAAGTATCATATTTAAGGAGTCACTGGAGTTGGGGGAGATTCCAAGATGCTGGAAACAAGCAAATGTGATACCTATCTTCAAAAAGGGAAGGAGGGATACGGCTCTGAACTATAGACCAGTTTCCTTGACCAGCATAGTTTGCAAAGTTATGGAGAAACTACTAAGGAAACATATCTCTCTTCACTTGGAATCCTTCAACTTTTTGTCAGTGAGGCAACATGGCTTCAGAGAAGGAAGATCAACAGTAACAAACTTATTAGAATTTTATGATGAGGTAAGCCAAATCTTACAGGAAAGAGAGGGCTGGGCAGATTGCATATTCCTAGACTTCCAGAAAGCGTTTGACACTGTTCCACATGGGAGACTTATTAGGAAGCTGCAATCAATGGCTAGAATAGGTGGAAATGTCTTGGAATGGATAAAAACTTACTTAGAAGGAAGGGAACAGAGGGTTAGAGTAAGACACTCAGTGTCTGAATGGAGAAGAGTTAGTAGTGGAGTTCCACAGGGTTCAGTTTTAGGGCCACTTTTGTTCCTTGTATATGTAAATGACCTACCAGAGTCTGTAAATTCATTCATGAATATGTTTGCAGATGATGCAAAGATTGTGAAGAAAGTAAAAAACGAGAACAATGGTAGAGAACTTCAGGAGGATCTAAATAATCTGCATGAGTGGTCAGAAAAGTGGCTAATGAAATTCAATACCTCAAAATGTAAGGTAATGAGAATGGGTACAAGTGCAAGAAGGCCCAAGCTTGACTACTCGGTGGCTGGAGTACAACTTCAAGAGACAGAAAATGAGAGAGATCTAGGAGTAAACATACTGGCAGATTTGTCTCCAGAAATACATATAAATGGCGTAGTAAGGGCAGCATATGCATTCTTATCAAATGTAAGGGTAGCCTTCAGGCACATGGACAAGGAAATGTTCAGAAATATTTATGTAACCTATGTGAGGCCAAAACTCGAATATGCAGCCCCCTTTTGGAATCCGCACTTGAAAAAGCACATAGCTAAGCTTGAAAAAGTTCAAAGACATGCCACGAAACTGGTGCCAGAAATACGCAATCTCGGTTATGATGAGAGGCTGAGGGAATTAGACTTGCCATCACTCGAAGCTAGAAGAGTAAGGGGGGATATGGTGACAGTCTTTAAATTCCTTCATGGTTATGATAGAGTGGATAGGGATCGATATTTCGATATGGCTGGCTTTAGAACTAGAGGTCATAGTTTGAAGCTTCGTAAGAAAACTTGTTTGCAGGATGTAAGGAAATACTTTTTCAGTGTAAGAGTAGTTGATAATTGGAATTCGCTAAGCGAGGAGGTAGTTAATGCTATCTCAATCCATAGTTTTAAGGACAGGTACGATAAGTATCACTAAGTCTAAAAAATTA
>JAXCGZ010019881.1:0-17500 GCA_037179515.1 Halocaridina rubra
ATTTTCTTTGCACGGGTCTGCACTGGCATTCACCTGTCTCTTCGTATGTTTTTTTTTTTCGTGAAGATCGTACCGCACTGCCACCACTGACGTGGAGGTTATAGCTATTCCACCGTAAGCCACCACTGACGTGGAGGTTTTGGACTTCCACTTGAACTCACACTTTGTAAGATGACTGGGTGATCTCACCGCTTGTCACCACTGTCGTATTGCTTTTATTATTATCTCACCGAGCGTCACACCTGACATATTGGTTTTGTTTATCCCATCTAATGACACCACTGACGTAGGGCTTTTCCTCCTACGTATATTTACTTATAATTATGGTAGCGTGGTTTATAAATATTAGTACCTGATGGGTACAAGGTAAGAATGGACAAGCAGTAGTTCCTTTACTTATATTTATTCTAGAGTACAACACATCCGACGCCTCAATGCCCCTATGCCTCAATGCCCCCACCCTATGGCTATCACAATCTATGATCTATTCGTGCCCCTGGCAATATTCTAACTAACTGTCTCTGCCCTGGGTGGCTCTTTAAATACCCCCAGGGCAGGGCGTGGCTTAACATCCAATTCTCCAATGAAATCAGTCAGATCTAGTCCTAGCTAATCAGCGCCAGGTTCAAAGTGGAATCCCACCTACTTCCGGGGAGGAGTTATTGGGCATTTCTCCTGGGCAGGTTCCTGCGTACGAAACACAAGTTTATGTTTTCTTGTGGTTTAGGAAATGGCTAACTTCCTGTCCTTTCTTGCCCTTCTCGATGCCAGGTCCTAAATCTCTCGGTTCCGGTCATATATTTCCTTGGCACTTTCTACAAACATTGTAATAAAATATCCGTGCCCTCGACCAACCGTTTCCGCTCAAGATCTGTTACAAGTTTCAGATTCTGGCTTCAGCATGGCGGAAGTCATACGACATCAAAACCCTTGCCTCTCCAGAGAGAATAAAGAAAGAACACCTTAGTACAACTAGGGTATTCTTTATTAAATCCAGTATTGCCAACAGAGATAAGAATCATCAGGAGGAACTAGGAGAGAAGTGTGGCGGTTGCAGCTCCATGGAAACCCTCCTAACAGTTAAACACAACCTTCAAACCCATTTCACAGAGGTGGCAGAAAACATAAACAAAAGGATAAAAAACTGTAAGATAAAATACAGTACCCCCTTCAAGGAACATGGGGTTAAATGCGTTTGCATTAACCATCTCAACGCCAAATTTCATGATAGCCGGAAAAGATCGAGAAATGAAGATAGTACTGTAACACCAGAAGCTAAAGCAAAGTACACTCCAAGAGGGGAACTGGGTGGCCCTTCAGATGATTAAAGTGGACCTACCCAGTCAAGGGCGTGATCTGCGATTCCGAAGACTGTCTGATCCATCAATAATGACAGATTTTTCTAAAAGAGAGCAAAGTATCCCAGTTCATGTGAGCTGAGGATACAAGATACCTCCTCTTCAACATAAGCATAAACACTTTCCGGATCCTACAATAGAATATTTGTAGGATCCAGGCTCAATCATACAAGCTATACAATACCCTGAGATTGCAAAATATCTTATGGCCCTGCCTCCAAGAAACTATCTTGAGGGGAAGTAAGTGGAATCCTCCACGTGGATACAATACTGGAAAGGGATGTGACATTCTTGGTGCTGGCAATAGAAGAGTGACCATCCTTCTTCATCAGGAAATACTTTATCACAGTTATAGCCTTAAGAATTAATGCATCTTCTAACTATACCATATGCTCTGATTATTTATCACCAAACAGAAGCATACAAAAAGAGGATATATTACACTTGATTCGACAACTAGCCAACCCCTTTCTTCTTTTGAAGGATTTTAACGCTCGTAATACGATGTGAGGAGACCCGACTACAACAAACCTAATTGGGAAAATAGTGGAGAAAATGTTAATGGAGGAAGCAGTGGAGCTTCTTAATCATATGACTGTCACCCATGATAATAGATCCACTAACACTCAGTCAGCTATTGATTTATCAGTAATTTCCCTTAATGCATCAGGCCACTTCTCATGGAATATAGATGAATATTTACGTGGGAGTGATCACCATCCAAATTATTTAACCAAGACAGCATACACTCCTAGATCATCGCATGAAAGATGGCTCATTGACAGGGCTAATTGGAATTATTTTACCTCCTCTACCATGGAGCTTATGGACGACTTAACAGATGGTGATGAACGTCAACATAGAGAAAGTATCACTAACACCCTCTATAATGCTGCTGCTGTATTAATACCGAGGTTGAGTGGAAACTTTAAGCACTACCCAAACCCTTGGAGGACTCTGGAATGTGAAGCCATAAAGAAGAAGCAAAATATGGTACAAAGAAGGAAGCAGCACACCCTTACAGTTGAAAATATCTCAGAATACCGATGCTTACGTGCACTGGCAAGAAAAACTTTTAATCTGAACACGAGTTCATAAGATCAGGGGCAAGTTTTCCCAACTCCTACAGCAGTATTGGAGGTAAATGGTCAAATATTTTTAGATCCCCAGGAAGTTGCTCAAACCATGATCTAAAGCACATCAAAAGAAAGATCAATAAGTGAATACAACCTGCTAAAGATGCAAACTAGATCATTAAGCTTTTCCAGCAGAAGAGGAGCCCATGAGGATAATGAGGACCTCAATTTATCTTTCAGTATGCTAGAGTTGAGATCAGCCATCCAGGAATATAGCGATACTTCTCCTGGCCCAGACGAAATAGCAGTATCAATGCTGACACATTTAGACCCTGATGTTAAGGAATACTCAAGGTATTTAGTGAATTATGGGAGGAGGAGACTTTTCCGGATAATTTGTGAGAGTCAACAGTTTTAAACATACTCATATTGGGCAAGCCTCCCAAAAATCACCGTAATCACAGACCCATCTCATTAACAAGCTGCATGTGCAAACTTATGGAGCGAATGATAAACCAACAGTTGATGTGGTTTTTGGAGAGAAATAAGTTATTATCTCCTTATCAGTCAGGCTTTAGAAAGGGAAGATCCACCCTAGATTTGCTCATTCAGATGAAAAACAAAATCAGAAATGCCTTTGCAGAATGGAAGTACTTGGTAGCTATATTTTTGACCTAGAAAAGGCATTTGATACAGTTTGGAGGGATTGTATTTTACAGAAGCTTCATTGATATGACCTGCGAGGAAGACTCCCCATGTCTGTCAAAAATTTTTTATTGCCAGAAAGATACAAGTTAGAGTTGCTGATAAGATGTCTACACCTATAGCCCAAGAGGAGGGAGTCCCACAGGGTAGTGTTCTCATTGTGACACTGTTTGCTATAGCCATAGACAACATTACCAAACAAATTACATGTGAGGTTGAGTGTAGCCTATGTGTTGATGATTCTGCAATCACATGCAAGTCAAATCGAATCTCCTTCTGTGAGAAGCACCTTCAGACTGCAGTTGAAAATATTACCAAGTGGACAGTGAAAAGAGGCATGTGATTTTCAATACAGAAGAGTGTTATGGTGAACTTTAACAGAAAGCAGTGTTAAACCCAATCTTACTTTGTATGGCTACCCCATTACCATGGCTTCAGAGGTGCAGTACCTTGGACTTTATTTTGATAAAGGGCTGACATGGAATGCGTATATCAGGCACCTGAGGGAGAGTTGTCTCTCGGCAGAGAATTTAATTAAGCTCTTATCCTAACTTTATTGGGGCGCAGACAGGAAATTATTGGAAGTCATGTCAGATGCATTGGTCTTGTCCAGGGTCTGGTACGGTAGCCAGGTGTATGGCTCAGTGACACCCTCAGTACTAAAGGGATTAGATTTTATTATTAACCAGTGTCAGATGGCATGTTTGGGTAACTTTCGGTCTCGCCAAATAATCAGTGTTTATACTGAATCTGGCCGTTTACCCCTTTCGTATATTATAGACCAAGACGTTTTGAAAAAGCTTTTTAAGGTACAGTCCTCAATAGACTCCGCAACATACCATAGTGTTACCCAGGAGTGGCCCCTAGATGCGCCTACTCAGTTGCCTCCTTTTGTGGGAAAGAGAGTACAGATCCTGCAGAACAAATGTCTTATCCTAGATGTACCAATAAAACATGTTGCTCCCCCAGATATTCCCCCATGGCAGTTAACCACAATACCCGTCTGCCCTATGAATGCTCCCAAACACTTGCTACCTGAGGAGCAAGTTTGTTCAAGCTTCCTTGTTCATGCTGAGGAATGCCACACACAGACTGTCCCCAAATACACAAATGGGTCTATGACTGGAGAATTAGTGGGATATGCAGCAATTTTCCCACATAAGATTATTCGAGGGAAACTACATCATTATGCATCCATCTATACAGCTGAACTGGTGGCAGTCATGCTTGTAGTTAAGGAAATTTTTACTCACCAAGACACTCAGAATATCAAGTATACAATTCATGTTGACTCCCAAAGTGGGTTGAAGCTCATCATAAATATATATATACATCGCATCCCATTGTAACAGAAATCCACAAGTGGTTGTAAAGATCATCTGTAAGGTAAAAGCGCGTCGACTTTTGCTGGGGCCCCCATCACATAGGGTTTGCCAGAAATGAAAAAGCCAATATAGAGGCAAAAGGTGGTTCGATCCCTTTTATGGATATGTACTACCCTATTCGGGAGGCATATTTAACAGATGCCAAGAAAGTTGGGACCCCCTGGAAAATAATAACAATAAACTCAGATAAATTAAAAAGGCAGTTCATAGGGGGGAGACCTCCTATCATCGAAAAAGAAAAGTTGAAACAGCATCACAAGACTACCCATTGGGTACACTAATCTTGCATATCTGATGGCTGGAGAATGTAATGGACCAGTTTGTGAAAGATGCAATGCTCCTTAACAGTTAAAACATGTCTTGATAAACTGTAGAAAATACAGTACTGCCAGACGTGAGTGGTTTAGTGCACAATATATAAATCTATCTCTGATACTTGCAGAATCAGATGTGTTTTGTTTTAATAAAATTATTGACTTTTTGGGTAAATGCGACCTTTTATCCAAAATATAGGTGACTAACTAAAACCAAACCCTATTTGGGCCAATCTTTGTTTCCCTCTCCAACTTATTTTCCTTTCCTGGGAAGAGATGCCCTCAGGGTGATGATCCTTGTCTTCTCTTTTGTTTCAGTTCAATTCAGTTTTTAATTCTCTATTTATCAAGGCAACAACTTGGCTTATGCAGCTTCTCATCACCAAGCCTGCTCATGAAGAATAAAGAGATGGAATCAGCATCCCTTCTCTTAACCTCAGCAGGCTTAGAGATTATGCCATTAGTTGTGTGCTATCAACTGCTGTAAAGAATTTTCACAAGCTGGCCAGTGACGTTAAAAAAAAAAATGTCGTTCACGCAAAATTAATGTAAAAGAAATTCAAGTTTATGTGGTAATCTATAAGTGGATCTCCTCAGTGTGTGATTACCTATTTGTGATTACCTGATTGTGTTTACAGGAAAGAGCCCAAAGCTCGTATCTTTCCGTCTCCTCATCGGTTCCATTTTGTACTTAGTGATACTTATCATACCTGTCCTTAAAACAATTGATTGAGATAGCATTAACTACCTCCTCGCTTAGCTAATGCCGATTATCAACTACTCTTACAACGAAAAAGTATTTCCTTACATCCTGCAAAGAAGTTTTCTTATGAAGCTTCAAACTATGACCTCTAGTTCTAGAGCCTGCCGTATCAAAATATCGATTCCTATGCACTCTATCAAAACCATGAAGGAATTTAAAGACTGTCACCATATCCCCCCTCAATCTTCTAGCTTCGAGTGATGGTAAGTCTAATTCCCTCAACCTCTCATCATAACTGAGATTGCGTATTTCTGGCACCAGTTTCGTGGCATGTCTTTGAACTTTTTCAAGCTTAGCTATGTGCTTTTTCAAGTGCGGATTCCAAAAGGGGGCTGCATATTTGAACATTTCCTCGTCCATGTGCCTGAAGGGTACCCTTACATTTGATAAGAATGCATATGCTGCCCATACTATGCCATTTATATGTATATTTGGAGACAAATCTGCTAGTATGTTTACTCCTAGATCTCTCATTTTCTGTCTCTTGAGGTTGTACTCCAGCCACCGAGTAGTCAAGCTTGGGCCTTCTTGCACTTGTACCCATTCTCATCGGTTCCATTTTATACTTAGTGATACTTATCATACCTTTCCTTAAAACTATGGATTGAGATAGCATTAACTACCTCCTCGCTTAGCGAATTCCAGTTATCAACTACTCTTACATTGAAAAAGTATTTCCTTACATCCTGCAAAGAAGTTTGCTTACGAAGCTTCAAACTATGACCTCTAGTTCTAGAGCCAGCCATATCAAAATATCGATCCCTATCCAGTCTATCATAACCATGAAGGAATTTAAAGACTGTCACCATATCCCCCCTCACTCTTCTAGCTTCGAGTGATGGTAAGTCTAATTCCCTCAGCCTCTCATCATAACTGAGATTGCGTATTTCTGGCACCAGTTTCGTGGCATGTCTTTGAACTTTTTCAAGCTTAGCTATGTGCTTTTTCAAGTGTGGATTCCAAAAGGGGGCTGCATATTCGAGTTGTGGCCTCACATAGGTTACATAAATATTTCTGAACATTTCCTTGTCCATGTGCCTGAAGGCTACCCTTACATTTGATAAGAATGCATATGCTGCCCTTACCATGCCATTTATATGTATTTCTGGAGACAAATCTGCCAGTATGTTTACTCCTAGATCTCTCTCATTTTCTCTCTCTTGAAGTTGTACTCCAGCCACCGAGTAGTCA
Source organism: Halocaridina rubra (assembly GCA_037179515.1). Taxonomy (NCBI): domain Eukaryota; kingdom Metazoa; phylum Arthropoda; class Malacostraca; order Decapoda; family Atyidae; genus Halocaridina; species Halocaridina rubra. Next base: position 6,793 of record JAXCGZ010019881.1, read on the forward strand.
AGCTTGGGCCTTCTTGCACTTGTACCCATTCTCATTACCTTACATTTTGAAGTATTGAATTTAATTAGCCACTTTTCTGACCACTCATGCAGATTATTTAGATCCTCCTAAAGTTCTCTACCATTGTTCTCGTTTTTTACTTTCTTCACAATCTTTGCATCATCTGCAAACATATTCATGAATGAATTTCCAGACTCTGGTAGGTCATTTACATATACAAGGAACAAAAGTGGCCCTAAAACTGAACCCTGTGGAACTCCACTACTAACTCTTCTCCATTCAGACACTGAGTGTCTTACTCTAACCCTCTGTTCCCTTCCTTCTAAGTAAGTTTTTATCCATTCCAAACATTTCCACCTATTCTAGCCATTGATTGCAGCTTCCTAATAAGTCTCCCATGTGGAACAGTGTCAAATGCTTTCTGGATGTCTAGGAATATGCAATCTGCCCAGCACTCTCTTTCCTGTAAGATTTGGCTTACCTCATCATAAAATTCTAATAAGTTTTTTACTGTTGATCTACCTTCTCTGAAGCCATGTTGCCTCACTGACAAAAAGTTGAAGGATTCCAAGTGAAGAGAGATATGTTTCCTTAGTAGTTTCTCCATAACTTTGCAAACTATGCTGGTCAAGGAAACTGGTCTATAGTTCAGAGCCGTATCCCTCCTTCCCTTTTTGAAGATAGGTATCACATTTGCTTGTTTCCAGCATCTTGGAATCTCCCCCGACTCCAGTGACTCCTTAAATATGATACTTAGTGCCACTGATATTGTGTTTGCGCATTTTTTAAGCACATGAGGGGATATGTCATCAGGACCTGTAGCTTTATGAACATCTAAATCCATCAGCGCTTTGCATACCTCTGTGGCTGTAAGGTTGACGTTCTCTAATACCGGCCCTTGAGCTTCTATCACTGCAATCTGAGGGGGTGGGGTATTTTCTACTGTAAATACTGACTGAAACTCCTTGTTCAATTCTTTGCAGATCTCTTCATCCGTCTCAGTGATGCTTCCATCCGCTCTCTTTAGCCTTAAAACCTGTTCTTTTACCTTTAGTTTTCCTCTGATAAAGCTGTGGAAAAGCTTGGGATTTTCTTTAGCCTTCCTGGTGATGTCCCTCTCATAGTCTCTCTCTGCCTCTCTCCATTTACTTAGGTAGTCATTTCTTGCTCTTTTGTAGGTTTGCCAGGCATTTAATCTTTTACACCCACTATCGAACCATTTCTCTCTGGCATGAATTACACCTACTTTGGTGACAGGTATGCAGCAATCTACTATCTTCCCATATTTCTCACAAAAGATGTCATACATTTCTTGTACAGATTTGTTGTAAAATAAGGTTCTCCAGTCAATAACTGTAAAAAGCTAATTCATTTTGATGTAATCTCCTTTCCGATAGTTCCTCCTCATGTCCTCAGTGCCTCTACTCTCAGGAAGAATATCTTCAATGATATACTCCATCAACAACACACAGTGGTCACTCTTTCCAATTGGTGGTTCATACTCAATTTTTTCAATATCCAACACATTATCTGTGAACACTAGATCAAGTAGTGATGGCTCATCCCCACCCCTGGCCCTTGTTGGTTCCATTACATGTTGGTGTAGGAAATTCCCTTGTACGCAATCTAGGAATCTTGCCCTGAATGAGTCCTCACCACTGTGTGGGTCAAGATTTATCCAATATATCTCTTTATGATTAAAGTCTCCCATAATCAAAATCCTACATTTTTTTTCCCGTGCCATGTTAACAACTGAGTTTATGACTTCAATAGTACCTATATGACTTTCCTCATAAACTTCCAGCCTATTTTGGTTCCTTGGTGGGTTGTATACAACAGTTATTATAATGCTCTCTGACCCAGTATTTATGCGAGCAACAAGAAATTCCTTGAACTCACTTTCTATAGCCAAGTTTATTTCTTCAACTTGAATCCTTTCACTTATGAGCAGTGCTATCCCTCCACCAGTCCTCTCGGATCTTTCAACCCTTAGTATTCTGAAGCCCTTAGGAAAAATTGTGACACTGTTTATGTCCTCACTCAACTTAGTCTCTGTAATTGCTACTATATCTGCCTTACTGTTGTGAATCCTATCTTTTAATTCTACTGCCTTACCAGCTAATCCATCAGCATTTGTGTATAACAATCTTAATGAGGCCCCATCCCCTGATCTTCTGTCATTATCTTCTTTATCTCCCCTTTGTCTGGAAGAACTCTGAAACGAAAATTTTTCTTCTGTTCTTCATTTCTTTCATCATTTAACCTTCTTGCCTCTTGCAACAAGTTTTTGATCTTTCCCATCTCTTCCTGTGTTCTGTATCGTCTAATGAACACTTCTTTGAATTCTTGAAGGTCTTTTAGACTTTTTTTTCTCAACAATATTTCCCTACATGTTTCCCCTCTCTCAAAGGTTACTTTTGTTGGTCTCGGCTTTCCTTCCCTCGAATATTTACCTAGTTGGTGTATGTTTACAATATCCTCAGGACCACAAACTACTCCAAGCTTTCTTATCAGGTCTACAACCCTAGCTTTATTTTCTTCAAGTCTCCCCTGCCATGTTGGCTCCTGGGATTCGCTTATGCCTGAGATTACCACTGTCTTCTCCTTATCAAGTGCCTGTCTGATGAGTGGGTTTGCCCTTTCCATCACAACGTCTTTCATTTTTTTGATTACTGTCTCTTTATAGTCAACTGTTTGTATGTTTTCCAGTGCCACCACCTTTACAGCCTCTTTTACTGCCACATTCCCCTTTAGTGCATCAGCAAAGGAAGTTTTCATGGCATCATTTTCCATATTCAGCTCCTGGAACTCTTTTCTGAACTGTTCAATGTTCTCCTTAATCTGGACATTCCAAGCAGAAATCTCGTCTCTCTCAGAAGAGAGCAGTGAACTAACATCTAATTCCTTTAGGTTGTCATTCAGCTGTTTGTTTTTATCTTCTTGTTTAGAAATTCTAGATTCTAGTTGACTCTTTTTCCCTTCCAGCTTCTTTATTCTTTTTCTAGTTCCTTTCTCTCCTGCCCTTGTGCTTTATTTGCTTCCTCCAAAGATCTTATTTGCTCTCTGAGTGTTTCATGCTCTTTAATTTCTCCATCCATATTCCAAATTTTATCATCAAGGCTTATAACCATTGCCTCTAAATTCTTGATTTTCCGCTTAAGTGTGTGATTACCTAATTGTGTTTACGGGAAAGAGCCCAAAGCTCGTATCTTCCCGTCTCCTCATCGGTTCCATTTTATACTTAGTTATACTTATCATACCTGTCCTTAAAACTATGGATTGAGATAGCATTAACTACCTCCTCGCTTAGCCAATTCCAATTATCAACTACTCTTACACTGAAAAAGTATTTCCTTACATCCTGCAAAGAAGTTTTCTTACGAAGCTTCAAACTATGACCTCTAGTTCTAGAGCCAGCCATATCAAAATATCGATCCCTATCCACTCTATCATAATCATGAAGGAATTTAAAGACTGTCACCACATCCCCCCTCACTCTTCTAGCTTCGAGTGATGGTAAGTCTAATTCCCTCAGCCTCTCATCATAACTGAGATTGCGTATTTCTGGCACCAGTTTCGTGGCATGTCTTTGAACTTTTTCAAGCTTAGCTATGTGCTTTTTCAAGTGCGGATTCCAAAAGGGGGCTGCATATTCGAGTTTTGGCCTCACATAGGTTACATAAATATTTCTGAACATTTCCTTGTCCATGTGCCTGAAGGCTACCCTTACATTTGATAAGAATGCATATGCTGCCCTTACTATGCCACTTATATGTATTTCTGGAGACAAATCTGCCAGTATGTTTACTCCTAGATCTCTCTCATTTTCTCTCTCTTGAAGTTGTACTCCAGCCACCGAGTAGTCAAGCTTGGGCCTTCTTGCACTTGTACCCATTCTCATTACTTTACATTTTGAAGTATTGAATTTCATTAGCCACTTTTCTGACCACTCATGCAGATTATTTAGATCCTCCTGAAGTTCTCTACCATTGTTCTCGTTTTTTACTTTCTTCACAATCTTTGCATCATCTGCAAACATATTCATGAATGAATTTCCAGACTCTGGTAGGTCATTTACATATACAAGGAACAAAAGTGGCCCTAAAACTGAACCCTGTGGAACTCCACTACTAACTCTTCTCCATTCAGACACTGAGTGTCTTACTCTAACCCTCTGTTCCCTTCCTTCTAAGTAAGTTTTTATCCATTCCAAAACATTTCCACCTATTCTAGCCATTGATTGCAGATTCCTAATAAGTCTCCCATGTGGAACAGTGTCAAACGCTTTCTGGAAGTCTAGGAATATGCAATCTGCCCAGCACTCTCTTTCCTGTAAGATTTGGCTTACCTCATCATAAAATTCTAATAAGTTTGTTACTGTTGATCTACCTTCTCTGAAGCCATGTTGCCTCACTGACAAAAAGTTGAAGGATTCCAAGTGAAGAGAGATATGTTTCCTTAGTAGTTTCTCCATAACTTTGCAAACTATGCTGGTCGTGTGTGTGTGTGTGTGTGTGTGTGTGTGTGTGTGTGTGTGTGTGTGTGTGTGTGTGTGTGTGTGTGTGTGTGTGTGTGTGTGTGTGTGTGTGTGTGTGTGTGTGTGTGTGTGAGGAAAAAACAGAGAGAGAATGACGATTTTGTCACATTTTGTTTCTCCAAAGTATTCATAGACTATAGGCCTCCACGATCTCTCTCTCTCTCTCTCTCTCTCTCTCTCTCTCTCTCTCTCTCTCTCTCTCTCTCTCTCTCTCTCTCTCTCTCTCTCTCTCTTCGTTTACGAAAGAGATATACGCAGTAATATAATGTACTATCTGTGTGTGAAGATATGACATACATCCGCAACGACAGCTTACCTCGGGATCTATTTACTCGTGTTGGTAACTGGTAAATGCTCATATTATTTAAGACGGAGTTAAATGATAGATTTTATCCTCAGAGTGTTTACAGCCGCTGATGCCAGTTCAGGCTTTGGGCTCAGTGACAAAATTTATGGCATATGAATTCATTTGGTCACGATATTACGTTTAGCTACGTGTTAGGAGGTAGATTTACAAGTACTTTTGCTACACACACACACACACACATATATACAGGTATATATATATATATATGTGTGTGTGTGTGTGTGTGTGTGTGTGTGTGTGTGTGTGTGTGTGTGTGTGTGTGTGTGTGTGTGTGTGTGTGTGGAAACATGAATCATATTTTATTCCTTTACCGTGACTCGAACCTAAGACACAATTACTGTGACAAGGCGCTACCAACTACACCACTGAAAGTCTAAGAAAAAAGCCAACCTTAGAGCTAACTTCAATGCTAGGAATGAACAAAAAGGTATTCCGAAGGAACACTTTCATTCCTAGTATAGTAGTTATACTAGGAATGAACAAATAATCATTCAGAAAAAAAGGCGTTCATTCCTAATATAGCAGTTAGCTGTAAGGTTGGCCTCTTTCTTAGACCTTCAGTGGTGTAGTTGGTAGCGTCTTGGCAAAGTAATTATGTGTCTTAGGTTCGAGTCCCGGTCAAGGGGTAAAATATGATATATATATATATATATATATATATATATATATATATATATATATATATATATATATATATATATATATATATATATATATATATATATATATATATATATATATATATATATATATATATATATAAAGAATAAAAATATATAAATTACAACTTCTACTGCTGCTTCTACTACTACTACCACCAATCATAATAATAATAATAATAATAATAATAATAATAATAATAATAATAATAATAATAATAATAAATTTAAATTTAACGTCCGACATGTTTTTCATCAGATATGAAAAAGAAATAAGACAAAATAAAAAACTTAAAACGGTGGAAACGGAAAAATTGTTTACACAGGAAATAGCTTTTTCCGCGTAAGGGGAGAGTTAAAAAATAAGAGGAGGCGAAATGCGATGTGAGATAACAAAACTCTAATATGTAAAGTCAAATGATGTCTTTGGCAGCTGAATTTAGGAGTCACAGTCGTTTCTTCCCAAAAGATGTTTTTCTCCAAAGGTTGCTTAGATGTTTTCCTTCCTGAGGGGAAGGTGAGGAGCTGAAAAGAGGGAGAGATTCAGAGGAAAAGAATGTTTAGGTTGTGAATAATGAGGAAAACGATCACTAGGTCATATATATTAGGCTGTTCCCAAAGAAAGATTGCTGATGGGAAATAAATGAAAATTTGTTTTGATACCAGATTTTCAGTAAGTGGAACAGGTATTTTATTGTAGATAGGTCTTATCTGGAGAAAATGTTTGATCTAACAAAAAAGCATTGTAGTTGAACTTTTTGTAACATACTTAGCAAGGTATAGCATCATAACAAATATCTCTGCCTGTTCCATGGCTACTCAGGCCAAGGGTCGAACATACCATTCATACCAAGCCTCTCTTTCCAAATTGACTCGCTCTTTTTTATTTTAGCTAGAAACTGCTACTCTCCTCAAGATTCTAACCTCTAAGGCTTTCTTACTGAGAAAGAAAGTTAACGGCTTTTATTCATCTCCCACTGAAAAATGTTTCTGGTCCTTCACTAAAAACTTCTGTAATACAAGCTTGCCCCCTCTTATTCGTCCTGACGGTTCTATAGTTTGCTCTCCCATTGAAAAAGCCACTCTCTTTGGAACTCATTTTTCTGCTAGCTCTTCTGTAAGTGATTCTAGTACACCTGACCCTCGTACTTTACCCCTCTCTATCCCTATGCCATCCCATATTCATTCTACATGGACAGTCCAAGGGGTTCTTCACTCTCTGAAGACTAACAAGGCATCCAGACCTGATGATATCTCTGCAAGATTCTTCTGAGGAGATTACAGATGATCTAGATTCTGTGCATAGCCGCTTTTTTTCACCTCATTCTCTCAACCAGTATCTATCCTTCATCTCCAAAATCACGCTCTATTTCAGCAAGTTCCTTAGAAGAATGACGATCTAATCCTTCCACCTACTGACAAAGTGCCGTAACCTCTGCTATAGCTAGAGCATTCAAAATTTTGCTCATTTCTCACTTCTTGATATATCTTGAATCTAACTCGCTTATCTCCAATCACCAGCACAGCTTCCTCAAGGCAAGGTCCTCTGGTGACCTTTTGTCCTATTTCACTCACAAATGGTCATCTTCTTTGAGGAACTATGGAGAATCCTTTGTCGATGTCCATATTATCTCCAAGGCTTTTGACAGTTCTTTAGCCAAACTTCCTGATTATTGCCATCCCACTTCTCTGTTCTCCGATATCCATTTTTTTCTGACCGTTTTATGTCTGTACTTGTTGACAGAGCAATATCTAGTTCATTCCCAGTTACCAGTGGTGTTCAACAGGGCTCTGCTCTTTCACATAGTCTGTAAATTCTCTTCATCAATGATCTCCAGTTCCCATCTTCTTCTCTTCCTCCAATGCTTTGCCGACAATTTTACCATCCATGATTCCTCTACCTTCTCCTCATGACCGTCATCAGGCTGCTATACTTCATTCTCGTAACACTCTTTTTTTCAACTCTCGAGTCCAATTTATAAAGAGTACTTGAGTGGGGTACCCATATTTTTTAAAATTTAATGCTTCCAAGAAACAGTTTCTGGCTATTTCTTTATTTACTTCTCTTCCTGATAACATATTAGACATTCAGATAGCCTCTACCTCGTCTTGGAGATGTCACATAATTTAAATTTATTAAAACTGCATGTAAGAAATTGGGGGTTCTCTTTCATATTTGTTATTATTTTTCCTCTTCCTTATTACTAAAAATCTATAAAGACATTATCTGTCCTTGCTTAGAATATGGCTTTCATATCTTAGGTGAATCTTCTAATGCATATTTCCTCGACAGGGAATAATCTAAGGCCACCAGACTCTCTTCACGGAAGGTGCCATCTTTCACTTTTTTCTCGGCACTACTTTTATCACTGCCTTGCTGCGTGACACATGCCAAGTTCCTTTGTCACAAGTGCTGTGTGGAGATTTGTACCTCGTAAATTGGTTGGTGGAGTGACTGGTCTTTCCTTCCACTTCCAGATTCTGGAACTATCTTCCTTCTATCTTCCCTAACTATTATGACCTAGTGTCATATGACTATTCTTTCATCCCGTCCTTTTCTTATTGTTTATTAATCTCTTAACTTCTGCCTTGCCTTTAATACGATACTTTTTCTTTTTCTCAATGTTTTCTTGTTGCCCGGGCCCGATGAGGGCAAATTTCTTTGCCCATCCCGGTGTCACATTCATAAGAAAAAAAAATCACCGGAATAGCTTCCTCTCAAAAGAAAATCCCTGACAATTGAGAGTAGAGGATGTATTTTACGTTTCCTCAACACCATAGTCACCGATATTTACTCTGACATAAACGCAATAAATTCTGTTTAATTAACATTAAGTTACGTTAACAGCCTTATAATTTCAACTTTATCAGGTCTTTTGATATATGTGTGAATGCCCGAAATCTCTTTCAATCCCGTTTCATTTACAATATGTTAGGATTTTCTTTTCGGATAAAAAGTACATTTCCAACTCGTTTTCAAGAAAGATTTTATCTTTTGATTAGAATGTGTCAATGAATAAGTGCTTTTAACCACACGCTGTAATTTACAAAATATTAAGATTAGAATGTTAAAAGGGGATTAGGTGAAAATAAGCTTTTTCTAACAGATTTCTTCACCATCCTGCTAAGATTTTTCTTAATTAGGTCATAATTATTGACAACACGGTTCTCTGTATGGCTAGGATCCCGTACGGGATCCTAGCCATACACAGAACCGTGTCAGATGCGTTTATGAAATCCATTTGTGTGTGTCTAGCTAACTAACAATATGGTATCCTAGGTTTACACTGTTTAAGATATCGGGCTCTTGTCTTATGAAGAATAAAAACATCCTATTATAAAATTTTTCTTTTATTTTCTAAAATATATGATTGTAGTGCCTTCAAATAAAGCGCTAAATTGTACGAATTTCATATTAATCCTCACTTTATTGCTTATATGATATTTTGAAAAAAAATTAAGCCGTGATCATAAACTTGATTACCTCAGACAATGTATTTTTGACCATATGGCGAACTATGACTAGATCTTACTTCGACAGCCGAATTTCACTCTCAGAAGCCTTCACGAATCAAAATCCCAAAATCATACAGGCGTTAAAGTTTTTCTGCACACACACACACACACACACACACACACACACACACACACACACACACACACACATGAGAGAGAGAGAGAGAGAGAGAGAGAGAGAGAGAGAGAGAGAGAGAGAGAGAGAGAGAGAGAGAGAGAGAGAGAGAGAGAGAGAGAGAGAGAGAGAGAGACTGCTAAGCACCATAAAGATATGATTCTTACCCTATAAAATTTATGCATGGACACTCTTAAAGTGCAGAAGAATATCGTTACAGTACAGAATTATTGCTTTCCCCCTGGAGATGTGTGCCGACAGAGGGTTGGTGTTCTATGTAACGGCGTATGTAGTGCGTATTGATCAACAAAAGCTAAATTAACAGTTGGTAAGTATCTCGATCGCGATGCACACGAATAAAGTTATATATATATATATATATATATATATATATATATATATATATATATATATATATATATATATATATATATATATATATATATTATATATATATATATATATATATATATATATATATATATATATATATATGAATTAGTGATTGGCTTGTGTTATAAATGGTCCGTTATTTTTGTTCATAGATGTATAGATTTAACCGTTAAAAATAAATAAGAGTTCCATTATAGAATTTAAAACATATATTTGTCTTGATTCCCATCATTTCCATATCTGCTGAAGGAGTTTCCTGTTCATGTTTGCTGTGTTTGAATAAATTTAATATGCATTGACAATTGAGAGATAAACACAATTTGTCACTCGACTGATCAGTATAATTAAGAGATACATTTTGTGGAACAATTAGTATTTCTCGCCCTGCCTTAAGGGGGGTTTACACGGTCAAACGGTTCGTCGAACGCGGTTCGACAGACAAGTGTTTGAAGTGATGTTCGAACGTGTGAACGGGGTATTTGCTTGTCGAACACGGGTATTTGGTTGTGGAACACGTTCTGTGTTCGACAACCAAATACCCCGTTCACACGTTCGAACATCACTTCAAACACTTGTCTGTCGAACCGCGTTCGACGAACCGTTTGACCGTGTAAACCCCCCTTTAGGTAATATCTAGATGGCAACGCGCTCTGCTAATTTCACAAATGGGCCAATACACTGCCATGAATGCATTGTGAAACGCATTGTGATATCGAATTTCACCATTTAATGAATTTAGTTCTCTGCTGGATCTATGTCCATGCCTACATAACTCTCTTTATGAATATATGAAGACACATGATCTTAAAAGCGTTTATTATTGATTATTTTATTGTTTGCGAACAATTATCTTTGTATTACATATATATCCATCCATCCATATACCAAAGCCATATTCCCCCTTATAGGGAAGGTGGCTGAGTCAAAGAAAATACTTTGACTTTCTGTGGGAAATAAATACAGAGGAGGGGGATTCCCAATCCCCTCGCTCCGCCCCATTTAGTCGACTTTTACGGTACGCAGGGGAACCCGGAGGAAGTGTTCTTACCCCCTCCCTCAGTGGAAATTGTATATAGTTACAGCAATGAAATTCACTTAAAGATTCTACGACATCACCCTTA
>JAXCGZ010019881.1:22500-25000 GCA_037179515.1 Halocaridina rubra
TATATATATATATATATATATATATATATATATATATATATATATATATATATATATATATATATATATATGGTAATGGCGAACACTTTTGGTTTCTGCTGTAAAATATCCTTCAGAAACACAACTGTTCAGGCTTTAAGGATAAATTTAAAAGAACACCCGAAAGAACTTCTAACTCATTTATAAAGGAGGTTTACGCATTTATTTTATTTCTATAATTATATGGATCTTGTAAAGATAAATAACCCCCACAACCTCATGTAAAGTTGAATAACCCCGTAATCAAACTTGTAATGTTAAATAACCCCGTAATTAAACTTGTAAAGGTGAATAACCCGTTGTTTGTCTTTATCAGAATCTATTGAAATTATGTAGGAATAAAAAACAATAGTAAGAAGACAGAACATTTATTCACACAAATACACAAATGCAAGTAAAAGGAAAAACAACTAATGATTACCTAATATATACAAAAATTCCCTATAACTATCTTGTAAATATGACGAACCTCAAGACTTATCTTGTATAGATGAATAACCCTAAAGTACCCTGGGGTTATTTATCTTTACAGGATCCAATTATATTTCTTGAAGTTACTTATTTTAGGTTTAGGAATATTTCTAATTAATAGGAGTTCCCTGAATGAGATTTGTTCACACTTTGGGTGTTGAAGTGCAGTTGTGTAATTTGTCTGGCACTGATAAACTAATTAAGGAATTGTACTCACACATGGTTTATTCGGAATTACTTTTGTTTTTAGAGTCTCTGCGAAGGCTTTGGCCCGATTTCTTAAACAGTGTAAACCTAGAATACCATATAGTTAGTTAGCTAGACACACATAAATGGATTTCATAAACGCATCTGACGTGGTTCTTTGTATGGCTAAGATCCCGAACCGCGTCAGATGCGTTTATGAAATCCATTTGTGTGTCTAGCTAACTAACAATATGGTATCCTAGGTTTACACTGTTTAAGAAATCGGGAATCCATTTTTGTGTGTCTTGCTAACTAACAATATGGTATCCTAGGTTTACACTGTTTAAGTAATCGGGTCTTTATAGTTTACTTTTATGTCTGTGTTTACTTTTACAGAGTATTAAAAGAATAAATAAAAAAAGAGGCATTTCGATCAGCAAATATATATATATATATATATATATATATATATATATATATATATATATATATATATATATATATATATATATATATATCTATATATATATATATATATATATATATATATATATATATATATATATATATATATATATATATATATATATATATATATATATATATATATATATATATATATATGGTAATGACGAACACTTTCGGTTTCTGCTGTAAAATATCCTTCAGAATCACAACTGTTCAGGTTTGAGGATAATTTTAATCAGCACTCGAAAGAACTTCTGACTCATTTATAAAGGAGGTTCACGCATTTACTTTATTTCTATAATTATATGGATCTTGTAAAGATAAATAACCCCCACAACCCCATGTAAAGTTGAATAACCCCATAATATCATGAGTTCAACCTCATATCGAATCCAGGTAAAAATAGACAGGTGAAAAAAGCAAGAAAACAATCACAGACAAAAAGACTAACCAAACCTAACCTACCTAACCTAATCAGTTAAATTTTACCTGTGACTTTACTAACTGCCACGCTCACATTAGGCCAGATAGTGCCTGCATTTTGGCGATACCTTTCAATGATGCATGGAGATTATACACTATTTACTGAAAATATACTTTTAATATTAATATTAGGAATTAAAAGAAATGATAATCAATATCTACAGTGCATAATAAGAGAGAACATTGGAAACAGATAATACAACTTCTTTATCGGCAGCTTTTTACATGCAATTTTGGGTGGCTGTTTCTCAGTGGCCGATTTTAGACTAGCTTTTACTCTCAGTTAAAGATTTACGCCCATATGCCTTTACTGATACTAATTCTCTTCACTGATCCGGTACTTTCTTTCCTAAAGGCTGGAAATAACAAATGGTGAAGCTTAATTAATAAACAAGCAAAGGAAGAGGCAGTGATTAGAACGACAACGAAAGCTAAATTAAAAAAAAAAAAGTTGCTGATCTCATCAGGTTTTTCTCACAGGTGACGCTGTTAACGGTTCCCTCCTCTCTTCTCAAGGCACCTGTGGTGGACGATGGTGGCGGTTGGCGCCGATGATACTTCCTTTTTAACTTCCTGTATGCTGCTGCTCCTCAATTGTGCTCCCTTGAGTATTATCTTCTAATTTCAGTGCAGAACAAATGCACACTCGTTACTGTGTCTATTCTCTTGTTTGAGCTGGCGCCTAAGTCTCTTGCCGTCTTTAACTCCTTTGCATACTGACGAATCCGACTCTTATAAGTATTTTTTTATTCCTAAGTGTAGAGAAAAAACAAATCCTAGGAATATTTTTTCTCCAGTCCTAGAACACGGTGCAGTTAGCTTCACTTGTGACCTCTAAGTTTTATTTGGGTGT
>JAXCGZ010019881.1:27500-30813 GCA_037179515.1 Halocaridina rubra
AAATCCATAGAGTCTAAAAAAACACACGACCTAGGAGACCTACATCGAATGATAGAAAGTCTTGCAGATAAGGTGAAAATTTTGGAAGCAGATGCTGAAAAGGTGAAAGCCTTACAACACAAGGTGGGTTTACTAGAATCTGACATTGTCCTACTTAAAAGAGATAATTCTAGGTTGAAACTGCTATTAGAAACATCTCCACCTCTCAGTTCAGTGCTGTCACCTAACAGTGATGATGTCCCTTCTATCAACAACCCTCAGGTTCGGCAAGCTAGGTTTTCTGTCTCTACTCACAATTTCTTCAGTGCATTGAGTGATGAATGTGACAGTGGTAGTGAAGAAGAAGTAGATCCAGATAAAAGTGATAGCCATCAAGACAACCTGAATACACCATCTAGCATAAATAATCAAATCAGTAACAGGTTACAAAATAGTGATGAAACAACAACGTCCTTTCCCACTACTCCTAACAACGCAACAACAGGCACTAACCAGAACAAGATTCTTCCCAGCACAAACAACCAACCTGGTAAAGAGTTGCAAAACAGCGAAGAAGATATAGAGTCAATCTCCACTACTCCTAACAACACAGCAACTGTCACTAACCAGGACACCCAAATTATATCTTCCAGCACAAATAACCAACCCAGCAATAGACTGCGAAACAATGAAGAAAACAGAAAAGACAAAATAGCAGCAATCTCTACTCTAAACATTCCATCGAAGTCCTCTCCCCCACAGCCACAGTTGCCAAATAATGCAAGTGCAAGGGTTACAGCTCAAATATATATTCGCATTCCTGGCAACCCCTTTGAGAGAGAGATACGTAATACACTGACAAATCAAGGCATTCCTTCTGAAGAAGTCTTGATTAAGGAGCTTTATCGCACACCAAACTGGGTTTCCTTCGCAATAACGATATCGAAAGGATTTGAATATGTGCCTTACAAACTGAATCAATGGCCTACAGGCACAAGTGTCCAGCCATTTCGTGGGAGCAAACAATGGTCATACCAAAATAAACAGCAAAGAGCAAATGGAACAATCCCCTATATGCGAGACTACAGAAAGAGACACGATACAAACCTCTCTTATCGCCGTCCAAGCACAAGAGACTTCTCCTGGAGTGATGGCTCTTACAACCCTAGACACTCACCTAGGCATACAAACTTTGGGAAGGCCCGATCATACCACGGCACGTACTCAAACCAGCATTACACATCCAACGGCAGGTACAGACACCAGGATCCATGGGCTAACCCCAGAACACACTACAATGATGAATTCCCAGCAGAATCATACAGTCGAAACTACAACTATGACTATGGATACCACCCCAATGAAACATGGTAATACCTCGTCTCCTGCTGTTGCTGTTACTGCTGTCGATGTGAAAGTTACTTGTAAATATAATGATAGATTATCTGTCGTACATATAAATGCACAATCCCTGTTATCCCATATACTAGAAATTGAACATAAGCTTGTACAAGAAAATATTGATGTTCTTTGCATTAGCGAATCATGGCTGTATCCGTCAATTAATAATGCATTTATTAATATTCCTTCATATAATATTTATCGCTATGACAGTGGTAGAGGTGGAGGTGTATGTTTATATGTTAAAAATTATTTGAAGGCCACTGAACTAAATCTTGAAACTGAGAAGCACGAAGGAGTGGAAGATAAATGGATCTCTGTCCAACATAAAAAGTTTCCTTCTATTATCATAGGCTGCGTGTACCGCCACCCCAAAGCCTCGGTAACCTCCTTTAGCTATATTTTGGACGTTTTTAAGGAGATAATTTTAAAAAACAAACCAGTTTTTATATATGGCGATTTTAATGATGATCAACTAAAAAGAGAAAATAAAATGAGTAGACTTATTAAGAATTTAAATCTAGAACAGATTATAAATAAACCAACTAGAATCACTCCCACTTCAGTTTCCCAAATCGATCTAGTAATAACAAACTCCAAACATATGATAACTAAGTGTGACGTAATGCCAAGCCCTATAGCAGACCACGAGGAAATTGTAACGTCCCTAAATATTCGCAAACCAAAGAGACAACCAATCTTTAAAACATTCAGATGCTTAAGAAATTATTCACAAGAATTACTTTGTAGTTTACTTATGAATGAAGTACATAAATTAAATGAAATTCTATATACCGATAATATAAATAAACAAGTAAGAATTTTAACCAGTGTCTTATCATCATGTATAGATCGATGTGCACCACTCGTGACAAGAGAAATATTTCGTCCCCCCGCTCCTTGGATAACAGATGACATAAAAAACATTATGAAAGAAAGAGACAAACTACAAAATGAAGTAAAACTACAAAGAGATAATATCCCTTTAAGAGAAAAGTTTACAGAGCATAAGAAACAAGTAAAATCATTATTAAGTAACAGTAAGAAACAGTATTACAAAAATGAATTTCAAAACGCTAAAGGCAATATCTCTGATACATGGAAAATTGCTAAAACCATGCTTTCCAATAACTGTAATAAAAGTAGTAACATATCAATTATACCCGATGAGGTAGATGTAAGTGCTAAAGCAGAAGAGTTCAATAATTTTTTCGCTGAAGTGGGGAAAAAAACCTTTGAAAAAACAAAAAAAGAAATAATAAATGAAATCAATAATAGTAATGGTGGTAATAATAATGATGATGGTAGTAGTAATAATAATAGAAATGTTGATAATGGTGTAAATAATAATGATGGTGGTAGTAATGGTAATGATAATAGTGATGATGGTAGCAATAATAATAATAATGTAAATTTGGAAGAACATAGTGCATTCAATAGAAGTACTGATGTCTTTAACCCTACTACAGTAGATTGTAATACAGTAATCTTAGTAATAAAAAATCTGAAAGACTCTAATGCATATGGATCAGATGGAATTTGTTTTCGTTTTATTAGAGATTCATTATTTGTAATAGCTTATTATCTGACGGTAATAATCAATACTTCCATAGTTACCAATATCTACCCAGATTTATGGAAAAATCCCCATGTAATTCCTGGTTTTAAAAATGGAAATCCTGACGACGTCTCTAACTATAGACCAATCTCTTTACTACCAATTTTATCAAAGATACTTGAAAAGATTGTTGCAAATCAGTTAAGTGAGTTTCTTGAAAAAAATAAACTTATTGCAAAAAGTCAACACGGTTTCAGGCCAAAATTATCAACTGAAACTGCCTTATTGAAAATATCAGATGAAATATACAAAAATATAGATAATAAGAAAATATCATTGCTACTACTACTCGATCTTTCTAAAGCTTTTGATAGT
>JAXCGZ010019882.1:5000-10000 GCA_037179515.1 Halocaridina rubra
GCTCTTCTATATTTCTTCCCAAAGAATGCAACGCAAATTTCGTATTAAACGAAATTCATGAAGTGTTTATCTCCAATTCATTTCAAAGGTTTTCTTTTAGCTTACAAAAGCAGTGGCATTTCCACATAAAATATAATTTGCATTATGAAAATTATAATATTCGAATGGATTGCAGAAGAAAATATTATAACAGATTTCTTATTTTCCTATAATTCCTTTTTCATCAATATGAAAACCTGGTACCACGAAATAATGGTATAATAAACATGGTAATAGGAAGTATAAATAGTACTTAACATATGGCAAGCATAATATGATAATATCTGACGCCTTTTAAACTAACAGCCTTGATTCAAAGACTTCAATATAATTTCATCTTCAAATTCTGGTATCGTCAGGGTTCCACATACACTAGAGGTCTTCTCTCTTAGATCAGAATGTAACTCATGCTATGCTATAAACACGGAAATAGAAAAATCTTCCAGAGTTTTCTGTTTTTAGAAATATTAAGCTTAAACCTGAAAATTTTGTCGTAAAGGGGAGGAGGATAAAACTTGAAAAACATTTCAATGTTGATTAAAGCAGTCTTGATAGGAAGCATGCTCTCTGAGTATGATGTCCAGAAAAGAAATATAGATAAGTAATTGATATACCCAGCAACCAGTAGATGAACAAATAACAAAAATATTTCATCTTGATTTCCTAAAAACAGACTTGCTATAGCCCCAGAGTCTATTTATGTATGGAGAAGAAGGATTATTCACCTATTTGGTGAATCGTCTCATGAATGGGCGTAGTAGCACTTGCCTTTGAATCTTATACCGAGGTGAGAGGACTTGGTTTTCCTAAGGGAATTAAGCTCCTTAATGGATTTTCTTAAAACGTGCCTTGCTAGCACTATCTTTAATAACAATTAAATGTAATTCACTTAGAATCATTAGTATTATCAACCCAATATTGCATTAAATGCCCCTGATATTAGCATTTGCTCAAGATGAGCCTCTGAATTCCAGTTGAATAATTATTAAGAAGAACTTTTATGAACATTTTTAATTTTTATGTATTCCAATTATAAAACAAATTTGAAACAAATAAATAATAATAATGCTATCAATGAAACAGTATGGCTCTAACGCAAAATATGTTGTTGCGAATGTTATGACCAATACTGCTGATATTACAGTCCCTTATGGTATCAGATAATTATTCCTACATACAAAAAAATATATTAAATAGGTAAATGAATATATAAAAGAAGAAAGAAAGAAAGAAAGAAAAAAAGAAATATATTTTTATATATATATTTTGTTTACAAATAGAAAAACCACAAAAATTTCTGTCTCCATATATTTATTATTTCGTTAAAGAGTATTCGCCAAAAGTGCGATTTTTGTGAACAAGGAAATTAAACTTTTAGAGAAGAAATATAATCACGAGCTATTAGGGAGAGATGGGAGCTTGCCTGATGTCATATATTAGTTACTGGAGGAAGAAAAAGGATAATGACTGCGTTTTCTTTTTATTATTTTTCCCATCTCTCCCTAATGGATCGTGATTATATTTCTTCCCTGAAAAGTTTACGTTCTTTGTTCACAAAAATCGCAGTATAGGCGACTAGTCTTTAATGATATAATAAATACAACGATACAAAAAATGTTGCTTTTTATTTGTACATAAAATATATATATAAAGACTTCTTTTTTCTTTCTTTTAATTATTCATTTATCTATTTATTTAAAGCTTTTTTTATGTAGGAGTAATTATCTGATGCCATAAGGGATTGTTATGTCAGCAGTATTGGTCATAACATTCGCAACAACATATTTTACGCTAAAGCCACACAGTTTCATTAATAGCATTATAATTATTTATTTGTTTCAAATTTGTTTTGGAATTATTAACTTTTCAGTAATTTTAATGACATGGATTTTATGCATGTGGAGTTATTTATGTGTTTAGTGAGAATTGCATCACATGTGTTAATAAAGATTCCTTTTATGTAATGAATTTGCAGTGAACTAGCTTGCAAAATTGAAAATTTCCAACATGAATATCCTCCTGAACCAAACAGTATAACTTCTTCCAAATGTCAATAACTTTCATAATAATATTCTCTTATGTATGGCTTAGAAATGATAACAACCCTTAATTAGTTTAAAAGTACTTGCTAACCTCACTTAATTTCCTTCTTATCTCTTAAATTTGTTTATGAATATTTGGTAGTTGACTTGTTTATGTGTATGAGCTCATATATATACTTACTTTTAACTGTACTGATCAATCCTGTTGATTCAATGTGATATTTTTTATGAAACCATTAAAGGGAATAGTCCTTATTCTTTTCAAAGACTTGTTGTATTTGTCTAATGGCTTGTTCACAAAGGGCGTTTTGGACAGCTGCGGCCACCTCGCTTTTAATGCCGTAATCATTTACACGAAGCGATTGGAACTCCGGCAGCCACGGTGCGGTAGATCCACTTTTTTTTTCTTCGTGTTAATGGCGTGAAACAACGGCAAGCGATGCAATGGTGTGTGTGTGCCTCATTACGAGAATCAGTGAACGTGGCAGCCAAGGTAGCCATGCTAATGCTTAATCTCTTTTCTCATTGGCTGTCATACATCTAATGATGGCGCCTGCAGTCCTTAAAACTCACGCTTAACCTCTGCGTGAAAGATAGCATTCACTAACATGTATCTCAACATGCCTGCCAACAACCCACATACGAGAGGGATCTCACCACTGTGGAGGTATCCAAACCGTCTCAGTTATGTGGGAATGATTCCTTAAACAAACATTGACTATTTGACAGCGCATATCCAAACAAGTAGTGATAACGGCCTCGTGTGAACTGGGGATAAAGGAGTCTGGTTTGCCGCTACGCATTCAATATATATAAATAAATATATAAATATAAATATATATATATATATATATATATATATATATATATATATATATATATATATATATATATATATATATATATATATATATATATATATATATATATATATATATATATATATATATATATATATATATATATATATATATATATATATATATATATATTATATATATATATATATATATATATATATATATATATATATATATATATATATATATATATATATATATATATATATATATATATATATATATATATATATATATATATATATATATATATATATATATATATATATATATATATATATATATATATATATATATATATATATATATATATATATATATATATATATATATATATATATATATATATATATATATATATATATATATATATATATATATATATATATATATATATATATATATATATATATATATATATATATATATATATATATATAATGCGACCTTTCTTTTAAGTGGAATACAATCCCATGAGAGTTTTACCAGAAGAGAAAAATGACAAAATTTAATTTGAACTCTCTTGCTTTACGTCTTCTCGTCAAAATGAAAACATTAAACACAAATTAAACACCTCTTGTATAAATTTTTCATAAAGTATTTACTTGTGCTTCGTGATTTTTTAAATCTCTATTGGAGTATTTAACTTTGCCTCCTTTAAAGAGTTCAAGATCGGTCTGAGTCAAAACCTAACAGTCTGATTTAACTACGAATATTGAGGGTTTATCCTCCCCTTTCCTCTAAAGTATATATGATAAAGAAATTTAAATCTAGCAACTTTTTTTTGCATTATATCTGTAGTATGGAAGGCATACATTATCGCTGTTGTGCAATGCAATTCCTTCATATCATTGCGCTTGCATTACGAAGAGTAATACGTTTGAAAAAAAGGACTTGAAAAATAGTAGGAAACTGATGACAAACATTGGTGTATATTACACAAATAGAAAGATGTACTTCACATGCACCTTGTGTCCAAAAGCGAAGCATAATAAATACCTTTTGTTTCATAAATTATTATTGCAGTAAGAATTACTTCTTCTTCTCTGTGAAGATATTTTATAAATAAATGCTCTTGCCAAATTCACTGTATTGATATTGTAAAATATTTGTGTAAGTTGAGGATGGTTTTATTCATTATTAACAAATAATAGGTATCCTGTATTAATAAGTCCTTCTATCTTATTAAAAAATATTTAATTAGCTCATTCAAATACACATTCTTGAACTTATAGTTCTCTCTCTCTCTCTCTCTCTCTCTCTCTCTCTCTCTCTCTCTCTCTCTCTCTCTCTCTCTCTCTCTCTCTCTCTCTCTCTCTCTCTCTCTCTCTCTCTCTCTCTCTCTCTCTCTCTCTCTCTCTCGGTTAAGTGATGTTGTGATATATACCGTAAAGACGATAATTTACAATACGAGAAGATGAACATAATGTACCTAGTGGGCTGGATGCAGAAGTTTGTAAGATAAACCTAATGGAATATAAAATAATAAACACAACACAGATGCATTTTAAGTATCATCTGTTATTTTGCCATCATAATAAAGGATAAGATATCTTATAGATGTACAATAGCCGCAACAACCCATGTATTAGACTACACACATTCACAATAAGGATGAAGAATGCAATTGTGCCTGTAGTCATCATCCTGCTCCTGTCATCCAGAGGGTAGGCAGGCAAGCCGCTTCTGCAATGAGGCCCGACAGTCTCATCTGGCTTACCTCCACCGTTTCATCAATTGACAATCCCCACTTTTTTTTTTAAGAGTGTGGCACCGGAAAAGGCAAAAAAAAAAAATTGTACTCAATAATAAAGGCCGGGTAAGAAGAAAACATTAAGATGAAGGAAAATAAAAAGCTACGGACAAGACAGAGATAAGATTATGATACACAAAGGAAAGGAACAGATTGAAAGAATAGTCAAAGTACTAAATACCTAGAGATATGGGGGGGATTAGGCCTGAGATGACAATAGGTCACTTTTTGAATGAAGATAGGTTATAAGAATTAGGAAAGACAGGAGGAGGAAGAGAGTTCCAGAGTCTGGAGGTAGATGGGACG
>JAXCGZ010019882.1:15000-30774 GCA_037179515.1 Halocaridina rubra
CATGAATCATTTTTTACCCCGACCGGGACTCGAACCTATATACATATACATATAAATATATATATATATATATATATATATATATATATATATATATATATATATATATATATATATATATATATATATATATATATATATATATATATATATATATATATATATATATATATATTTATATGTATATGTATATATATATATATATATATATATATATATATATATATATATATATATATATATATATATATATATATATATATATATATATATATATATATATATATATATATATATATATATATATATATATATATATATATATATATATATATATATATATATATATATATATATATATATATATATATATTTATTTATTTATTTATATGCATATATATATATATATATATATATATATATATATATATATATATATATATATATATATATATATATATATATATATATATTTATATATATATATATATATATATATATATATATAATATATGCTTATAACATTAATATATATTGTAATATACGAACAATAAATTACTTAAATTAGAGTAAATTAAATGTTCTTTTCGAGGAAAAGAGAGCAATTGACACCTGATATCCCAAAAACACACAAAAAAAGTTTGAATTCAAAACTGTGAGAAAGCATTGCTTATTCAGTGTATTATTCCTGGGAGACCTGCTTCTTTTATTCTCCACGTCTCTAACATTCATGTTCTGATCTCTAATCTTTCATCTGTGGCACAGCACTTGGCTACATCCCTCCCTAACCTCCTCCTTCTCTCTGAAACCCAACTGTTTAGCCATGGTTCCACTGACCCATTTCAAATCTCTCATTATAACCTATATTCTTTTTCCATTCCAAAGGTTGGGTATGTGCTTATGCTCCTATTGCAAAGCTCATGGACCTTGAATCTTCTGACTTTGATGTACTCTGGCTGAATATCTATCTCTCCATTATTACTATTTTCCTGTGCTTCTGCTACTACTCTCCAACTTCACTGACTTTGTGTCTTTCTTTGATTATATGTCCTCTCGCCATGAATCTTTGCTATCTTTTCACCCACATGCTGAAGTCTTCTATATTGAGGACTTCAATGTACACCATATTGAGTGGCTTAAATCTTCTCACAATGATGTGGGAGGAGGTGAGGTATTTGCTTTCTCTATAATTCATGAACTGGAGCAGATTATCAAATATGCTACTTGTGATCCCAATCACCACGGAGATGCAGCAAAAACTCTTTACATATATCTTACTTATAATCCTTCAAACAATTCATAGTCTATGCATTCCCCTCTTGGTACATCTGACCACTCTGTGATCTTAATCTATTCCATTTTCGCTCCCCCTTCATCAATTCCCCTTATTCAGCACTGATTTTTGTCGCACTGAGTGTACCGAATGCGAAGAATTGCATAACTTCCTCTTTGACTTTCTATGGGATAATTAATGCTTTGATCCTACAACCCTGATCAGGTAGCCCTAAAAGCTGCCGAAATCATAACCTTGGGAATGGAAGCATTCATCCCCTCCTCTATGAAAAATTTCCCCCCCTAATTCTTGGCTTGACCGTGCCTGCTCCATGGCTATTCAGGCCAATGCTCTGACATTCCGGTCATACCAAGCCTCTCCTTCTGATTTCATTCACTCTGCTTTTATTACAGCTAAGAATTACCGTAATGCTCAGATTTGAAGGTTTAAAGCTTCCCTTATAAGAAGGCCAGTTGAAGACCTTTACTCCTCTCCCACAAATAAATGTTTCTAAAAACCACTCCAAAAATATTCTGTAACTCAAGCTTTCCCCCTCTCTTTTGTTCTTATGGCTCCATAGCTAGCTCTCTTTCTGGCAAAGCAACTCTCTTTGGTTCTCATTTTTCTGCCAAATCCTCAGTAAACAATTTCAACGCACCTGCCCCTCAATCTTTACCCCTTTCTAAGCCTAGCTTAGAAAGGGGCAAATGTTCATAAGGTCCTTCGCTTAATGAAGACAAACAATGCATCTGGACCCAATGGTATCTCTGCAGGATTCCTTAAGGAGTTTGTACGTGAACTAACTCCCTTGCATTGTCGTCTTTTTCGTATCATTCTCTCAACCAGTATCTATCCTTCTTCTTAGAGGCATGCTCTAGTGTAACCTGTTCCTAAGAAGGGTTACCACTCTATTCTGTCAAACTACCAGCCTATTGCCCTAGTCTCTGATATCGCTAAAGTTATCGAAACTTTTCTCAAGTTTTACTTCTTTAAACGTCTTGAAAATAACTCGCTTATATCTGAATACCAGTATGGCTTCCGCAAGGTAAGATATACTGATGACCTTCTGTCCAATTTTACTTTGGTATGGTGTATTCTCTGAAGAAGTATGGGTAATCTTTTGTTGTTTTTGTTGTTAGCCAAACTTCCTGCTTATGTCTTTACCCCTTCTCTCTGTTCTCTGATTTTCAGTTTTCTTTTTGACCGTTTTATATCTGTGGTTGTTCATCGTGCAACATCTAGCCATTTCTCCGTTACCAGTGGTGTTCTACATGTCTCTGTTCTTTCACCTCCTCTGTTTCTTCTCCTCATCAACGATTTTCTTCATTCCCAACCTCCTTTCTTCTCCATGCCTTTGCTGATGATTCTACCCTTCATTTTCCCTCTGCATTTTCTTCACAACCTTCATCTGATACCAGTAATAAGTCTCGTATCACTTTCTTTTACTCTCAAATCCGATTTGCAGAAGGTATCTGAGTTGGGCACCCAAAATTTAGTTAAATTTAATGCCTCCAAGACAGTTTTTGGCTATGTCTTTATATTCTTCTCATTTTGATCGTCCTATTGTCTTCGATACTAACAAAATTTATCCCTTTAATTTCATTAACATATTAGTAACCCATTTAATTTCATCAACATATTAGTACTGTGTGGGGATTTGTAGATCGCAGATTGGTTTGTGCAGCAACAGCTTTTTTCTATCCACCTCCAGACTCTCTAGAACTCTCTTCCTCCTGCTTTTCCTAATTCTTATACCATATATTCCTTCAAAAATGGATCTATTGTCATCTCAGAGTCATATACTAACATACCATTAGGTCCTTAGTACTTCGACTATTCTTACAGTCTGTTCCAATCCTATTGTGTATCATTGCCTTATATCTGCGCTGTCCTTAGCCTTTTAAATCTTTGTCTAAATGTTTTCTTCCTGCCCAGGCCTTTATTGATGAAGGCAAATTTCTTGGCTGTCCTAGAGTCACACTCAAAATTTTTGTTCTTCCTTTTGACGAGATCTAAATACAAAAAAAAAATTCTAATTAAAGTGCGCTTTTTTCCTCCTCAGGAAATCGCTCTTGGGAATGGATTTCAATTTAAAACAATAACGCAGCTCAACCTAAAAGACGTGCACAATTCCTGATTAAACAATATATCTTTCATTTGCAAAAAATCATAGGAAAGTAAGAGAGAGAGAGAGAGAGAGAGAGAGAGAGAGAGAGAGAGAGAGAGAGAGAGAGAGAGAGAGAGAGAGAGAGAGAGAGAGAGAGAGAGAGAGAGAGAGAGAGAGAGAGTAGATCCTCATCCTAACTCTTAAGTACTCTCTCTCTCTCTCTCTCTCTCTCTCTCTCTCTCTCTCTCTCTCTCTCTCTCTCTCTCTCTCTCTCTCTCTCTCTCTCTCTCTCTCTCTCTCTCTCTCTCGTTTGTTCACTTTCATGCATTCTAATTGATATCAGGTAATATCAATATCATGCTATAAATATGGAGAAATCGTGAGGAATACGAAAGTAAGAGGTGATAAAAAATTTGTGTTTAATTAGGGGAAATGAAAAGAAAATATGCTTAAATGACCATTCCCGAGATTCGAAAATAAGATTCATTATCATAGTGTAAAAGCGCTACCAAGCAGCAAGTGAAGTTGGAAAGAAATAGTAAAGTGACCCAAAAGTACTCAGAAGAATGCGTTCATTCCCTAGCTTAGCATTTAACTTAGATCTTTGTCTCTTCTTTTATACCAAAGCAGATGTAATTTTTAGCGTCTTGGCACCCTCATTATGTGTCTTAGGTTTGAATCCTGGCAAGAGGCATATAATGATTCATATTATCGCATATATTAATGTGTATATTTAATCATTATTATGCCTATGTAATATGGAATTTAAATTAAATATGGAAAAAGGCCATGAGTGAAAAGGAAAGAAACAGTAAAATGAACAAATAAGTAATGAGAAGAATGCCTTCATTTTATGTCTTAACAGATGTCTGATATGTATGTTTCTTCTTTTATGCATTCAAGGATGTGCGTAGTACCTCATTTAGGCTCTAATCCCGAGCCTATTATTCTTGATTATGGTATTATTATTATTATTATTAATATTATTATTATTATTATTATTATTATTATTATTATTATTTTTATTATTATTATTATTATTATTATTATTATTATATTTATTATTATTTTTATTATTTTTAATTTTGTTACTTTTATTATTATTATTATTATTATTATTATTATTATTATTATTATTATTATTATTATTATTATTATTATTATTATTATTATTATTATTATTATTATTATTATTATTATTATTATTTTTATTATTATTATTATTATTATTATTATTATTATTATTATTATTATTATTATTATTATTATTATTATTATTATTATTATTATTATTATTATTATGTCTTCAATCAAAATTATTTAGTTCTCTTACGTCTATGTTTTTAATAGTTATTTTTTTTTAAGTTTTATGTTTATAATAGAATAATCATCGTGAAAGTGGGAATAAAACTTTTGAATTTGAAGTAAATTTCATGTGAGTGGCTTACGTTGTGCATAGCTTTAATAGCTCCATACATATCCACCCTATGTCTCAATATAATCAGAAAACTATTCATGCAGAGAAGAGGCTTGGTTACGAATAATGTAAATAATATTTTTGTATAGACAGTTTTTTACAAAAACGTAAATATCACAGGCGGTATCGTTATCTGTCTGCAGCCAACCTAGTTTTTTGAAAGCTGGTGTAATATGGTCATATTTTTTTTTTTATTCCTCCAAGGGCAACTCGAGCTGCAAAACTAATAAACATCTGTGTGCTATTCGTCTGAGTCTCATTTGTAATTCCCCATACAGTTGAGCAATAATTAATGTGACTAAAGGCTAGAGATTCGACAAAATTTATTCGAGTGGTAGTCTCAATATTGTCTTTTATACGTGAAAAGTACATTAGTGTTCCTGTAACCTTTTTGTATACTTTATCTATATGGGAATCAAACAACATGTTTTTATCAAGGTGGATTCATAAATATTTTACAGTTTTGCTGGTATGATGATATCGCTTCCAAAATTATTTGTTTTCTGGAATTTATTCTATGTGGTTCCTTGATCCAATAAACATGCATTGTGGGTAACTTTCATTAATTAACATCCCAATTTCTTAAAAATAGGTTTTAATTTTTATCAGTGTTTTCTGGTGTTAAGATTAACTCTGGGATATTACTAATATCACTCCAGTGGAGTAGGTGAGTGTCATCTGCATATTGTACAACTAAACAGTCAGAAATGAAACTAGATAGAACATCTACGTAAATGGAGAAAAGGATAGGACTAAGGACTGATCATTGGGAAACACCAAATGCTAAATTTTTTGGAGTAGAGATAATTCTTTTAAGATTGTTAGACTCTCTGTGATTTGATAGATACTCTCTAAACCAGGTCGATCAATATTTAGGCAATTTTTTTTTCTTTTTACGAGTGTGGCACCGGGAGAGGCAAAAATTCCCCTCATCAATAAAGGTCTAGGCACGAGAAAATACCAAGACAAAGGAAAAGAAAAAGATTAAGGACAAGGCAGAGATGAGGTAATGTCACATAAAGGAAAATGACATACAGAGAAAACAGTCAAAGCACAGAGGACCAAGAGATATGGAGGTCTAGGCCCTGAGATGATGATAGATCTGCTTTTTGAAGGATGAATGGTCATAAGAATTAGGAGAGACAAAAGGAGGAAGAGAGTTCCAGAGTCTGAATGTAGATGGGAAGGAGCAGTCGCTGCACCGGCCAATCCGCGAGCTACAAATCTCCACACAGTAACTGTGAGATGAGACCGCTTAGCGAGTGTTACGCGGCCTCGGCAGTGGGGGAGGAATGCAACTCGCCAACCCATCAGAACAACAATGGAAATAATAGAAATAGAAAAGAGTAAGGGAAGATACCTTACTGTGAAGAAAGAGAGAATCCCGATTAGAAGTAAGAGAAGGATCATTAATGAGTCTGAGTGCCTTAGATTAAACCCTATCAAGGAGATAATTATAAGAAAAAGCACCCCAATTGTGTGAGTAGTAGTCTAAGCAGGGACGGATAAGACCTTTATAAATTTTATGTAACTGTAAAGAGGATAATTAATGACCCAAACGAAACTAAACCCCCAATATTTTGGATGAAGATTTAGAAATTTGGATTATGCGATTCCTCCAAGACAAGTTAGAGGCTATATGCAGTCATTATATGTTGATAGAATTAAGAGGGAAAAATCTCGTTAGTTTCGAAGACAATAGAGTTATCAGGAGAAGTAGGAGATAAAGAGATAGCCAGAAATTGTCTTGGAGGCATTGAATTTGACTAAATTTTGAGCACTCCACTCAGATACTCTCTTTAAATTGGAGATGAGAGTAGAACTAAAAGTGATATAAGACTGATTACGAGTAGCAAATGAAGGTTGTGAAGAAAAGGCAGAGGAAAAGTGAAGGGTAGTATCATCAGCAAAGGCATGAAGAAGAGAGGAAGATGGGGATTGTAGATGATCATTGATGAAGAGGGAGTAGAGTAGGTGAAAGAACAGAGCGCTTTTCAACACTACTGGTAACAGAGAAAGGGCTATATGTCTCGCCATCAACAACTACAGATATAAAACGGTCAGTAGGAAAACTGGAAATCAGAGAACAGATAGAAGGGGTAAAGCCATAGGCCGGGAGTTTGGCCAACAGAGCCTTGTGCCAGACTCTGTCAAAACCCTTAGAGATATCAAGGGCGACGACAAAGAATTCCCCATAGTTCCTCAGAGAAGATGACCACACATGAGTAAGATAGGACAGGAGATCACCAGTGGATCTTGCCTTGTGGAAACTGTACTGGTGATCAAAGATAAGTGAGTTAGATTCAAGGCATTTCAAGAAGTGAGCATTGAGCAAAGTTTCGACAAATTTAGCGATAGAGGAGGTTAGAGCAATAGGTCAGTAGTTTGAAGGAATAGAGCAGTCAACCTTCTTAGGAACAGGTTGAACTACAGCATGCTTCCAAGATGAAGGATAGATACTGGTTGACAGAATGAGGAAAAAAAGACGGCAAAGCACAGGAGCCAGTTCATCTGCAAACTCCTTAAGGATCCTTGCAGGGATACCATGGGGACCAAATGCCTTGTTCGTCTTTAGCGAGCGAACAACCTTATGAACTTTGCGTGAAGAAAGGATAAGGGAGGGCATACGGTTAGAGAGGGGTAAAGATTGAGGAACAGGTGCACAGGAATCGTTTATAGAAGAGTTGGTAGAAAAATGAGAGCCAAAGAGAGTGGCTTTGCCAGTGAGAGAGCAAGCTATAGAACCATCAGAACGAATGAGAAGGGGAAAGTTTGAGTTACTGAAGTTGATGGAGATGTTTTTTGCTAAGGGATAGAAACATTTGTCAGTGGGAGAGGAGTTAAGGTCATCAACTTTCTCTCTTATAAAGGAAGCCTTAGACCTTCAAATCTGAGCAGTACAGCGAGTCTTAGCTACAATAAAAGCAGAGTGAGTAAAATCGGAAGGCAAGGCTTGCTAATATCGGTTGCCCAATTCCTGAATATTTATTCAAAAGTATTTCATAAATTACACTGTCAAAGTATTTTGATTAGTCTAATAATACAAGAAGATAAATTTTTTCTTATCTATTTTATTGTAAATTTCATTAGTAACTTATTGCAGAGCAGCTTCCGTAGAGAGTTTCGGACTGAAAAATGCTGGTTAATAGCTAATAGTTTGTTTGTCTCTAGATATGACATTAGTGGGCATGCAGAAATATTTTCTAATATTTTAGAGAAAATAGGGAGAGGGGAAATGTGATAATAGTTTATCTTAGCTTCTCTATCCCCCGTTTTAAAAATAGGTATTACATTTTTTAGCAGGTTGGCCATGCCACCAGCCGCCCATTGAAAGACTATGACTGAAGATATTACGGATTCAACTATGACTGGTCTCAACAGCTCCAGGCTGAGTCTTCCTTAAGGACGGTTCTTTCCTTATGCCTACATCTACACCGAATATTCTGGCATATTTGTTGCACATCTCTTGCTATTCCATTACAGTTGACAAGTTACATCACTCCCCACATCTGTTTCTTTTTTACCAAATTTTTCCTCTTAATTGCTATTATTCATGGAAGGTCCACAGTATGAGGCTCCCAGTACCCAGCATAGAGGGGTGCAAAGAATCTCCGGGGATCTTGCTGACTCCACTACTAGCTTGAGTGTAGACATGCTTAGTTGTAGTAATGTCTCTGCCCTTAACCTTGCAACCCCTAATAGATCTGCTTCTTTTACTCTTCACTCTTCTATCATTCGCAGCCTGAACTCTAAGCTTTCGTCTGTGGAACAGCACTTGGGTTCTTCCCTCCCTAATCTCCTCCTCCTTCTTGAAACCCAGTTGTCTATCCATGCTTCCACTGACCCGTTTAAAATCTCTCACTATAACCTGTATTCTCGTTTCAGATCCAAAGGTGGGGTCAGAGCATACTGCAACACTAACACTCCTATTGCAAGGCTCATGGAACTTGAATCTCCTGACTATGATGTTCTCTGGCTAAAAATCTATTTCTCCACTACCACTATATTCCTTAGCTTCTGCTACTGTTCTCCAAACTCCACCGAGTTTGTGTCTTTCTTTGACTATCTGTCCTCGCCCCATGAGTGCTTGCTATTTTCTCACCCAAATGCCATCGTTCTCTATATTGGACACTTCAGTGTACACCACAGTGAGCTGCTTAATTCTTCTCACACTGATGTGGGATGGAGTGAGACCCTTGCTTTCTCCATTAGTCACTATCTGGAGACAAATTATCAAACATCCTACTCGTGTTCCCAATTGACACAAACATGCAGCAAACACTCTTGGCCTGTTTCTTACTACTAGCCCATTAAATTACTCTTATTCTGCATCTAACCACTCTTTGATATCAATCTTTTCCATTTTTGCTAAACCTCCACCAATCCCTCCTACTCAGCACAGCCTTTAGCACTTTGAGCGTACCAACATGAGGATTTGCGTAACTTCCTCTTTGACTTCTCATGGGGTGACTACCGCTTTCGGTCACACAACTCTGATCAGGTAGCTCTAAACGTTGGCGAGATCATAAACTCGGGAGTGGAGGCGTATATTCCCTCCTCTACAAAAACTTTTTCTCCCTTTAAACCTTGGTCTGACCGTGCCTATTCCATGGCTATCCTGGCCTGGAATTGAGCACACTGATCTTACCAAGCTTAATCTTCAGATTTAACTTGCTCTACTTTTATAGTAGCTAGGAATTGCTGTACTGCTCAGATTCGATAGTCTAAGGCTTCCTCTATAAGAAGGAAAGTTGATGACCTTAACTCCTCTATTACTGACAAATGCTTCTGGCCCTTAGCCAAAAACCTCTCCAAAAAATTATCTAACTTAATCTTTACCGCTCTCATTCGTTCTGATAGTTCTATAGCTTGCTCTCCCACTGACAAAGCCACTCTCTTTGGCTCTGGTTTTTTTTTTGCCAACTCTTCCACAATTGATTCTAGACCACTTGTCCCTTAATCTTTACACCTCTCTAATCCTATGACACCGCTTATCCTTTCTTCACGCAAAGTTCATAAGGTTTTTCGCTTGTTAAAGACCAATAAGGCATCTGGTCCCGATGGTATCCCAGCAAGGTTCCTTAAGGAGTTTGCACATGAGCTGGCTCCTGTGCTTTGCTGTCTCTTTCACCTTATTCTCTCAACCAGTATCTATCCATCATCTTGGAAGCATGCTGTAGTTCAACCTGTTCCTAAGAAGGATAACCGCTCTATTCCTTCAAACTACCGACCTTTTGCCCTAACCTCTTCTATTGCATATGTATTCGAAACTGCTCAATTCTCACTTCTTTAAACACCTTGAATATAACTAACTTATCCCCAATCACCAGTACGGCTTCCGCAAGGAAAGATCCACTGGTGACCTCCTATCCTATCTTATTCATGTATGGTCATCTTCTCTGAGGAACTATTGGGAATCCTTTGTCTTCGTCCTTGATATCTTCAAGCTTTTGACAGAGAATGCCACAAGACTCCATTGGCCTACCTCTATGCCTATGGCTTCACCCCTTCTCTCTGCTCTCTGATTTTCAGTTTTCTTACTGGCCGTTTTATATCTGTAGTAGTTGATAGTGCGACATCTAGCCCTTTCTCTGTTTCCAGTGGTGTTCCACAGGGCTCTTTCCCTCTCTTCATCGATGATCTTCTACAATCCCCATCTTTTTCTCTTCTTCATGCCTTTACTGACGATTCTACCCTTAGCTTTTCCTCTGCCTTGTCTTCACAACCTTCATCTGCTATTCGTAATCAGTCTCGGTATCACTCTTTCTTCTATGCTCAACTTCAGTTTGCAGAGGGTATTTGAGTGAGGACCCAAAATTGTGTTGATTTTAATGCCTCCAAGACGCAGTTTCTGGCCATCTCTTTATCTACTTTTCCTCCTGATAAGCTTATTGTCTTCGAAACTAACGAAATTTAGCCTCTTAATTCAATCAATATATGAGGAATCCATATAGCCTCTTAATTGTCTTGGAGGAATCACATAGTCACAATTTCTAAATCTGCATCCAAAAAAGTGGAGGTTCTATATCATTTTCACCATATCATTTCCTCTTTACAGATACTTAAAATCTATAAAGGTCTTATCTGCCCCTGCTTAGAATAATGCTCATACATCTGGGGTGCTTCTTCTTATACTTATCTCCTTGATTGGGTTGAATCTGAGGGAGGCAGACTCATTAATGATCCTTCTCTAACTTCTAATCTTGATTCTCTTTCTCTTCGCCATAAGCTGTCATCCTTTTCTCTTTTCTATCGCTACTTCTTGCATTGCTTCTCTAATGAGCTAGCGAGTTGCATCCCTCCCTAACTGCCGAGGCCACATAACACTCGCCAAGCAGCCTCATCTCACAGGTACTCTGTGGGGATTTATAGTTAGCAGATTAGTCGGTGCAGCGACTGCTTCTTCCCATCTACATTCAGACTCTGGAACTCTCTTCCTTCTTCTGTCTTTCCAAATTCTTATGACCTATCTTCCTTCAAAAAGTGGATCTATCATAATCTCTGTACTTGACTATTTTCTGGTGTATTATTTTCCTTTTTGTATGATTACCTCATCTCTGCCTTGTCCTTAACCTTTTTATTCCTTTGTCTTGGTGTTTTTTCGTGCCAGGGCCTTTATTGAAGAGGGCAGTTTTTGACTGTCCCGGGGTTGCGTTCTTAAAGAAAAAAAAATGTTTTCCAAGAATCAGGAAACTTTCTAGTAACAATGGAAGTGTTAAAATAATTAAAATATAATATGCAATCATAGACAGAGCATCATTGATGAATTGAAAGATTATACCATCTGGGCCAAAAGAACCAGAGTTTCTTAGACTCTTTATGGTAAGAATTATGGCAGCACAATTAACAGGAAGGATCTTGAAGTAATCTCTGATGTTTACAATGTAAAAAATGTAATTTAAGTAATTACTCTATTTCACTGAATTGATGTTTTCTTGCGTTTTCTCAAATGTATTTTTCCCAACGTTAGCAAAATAGTTATTAAAGTTTTCCTCTTTGTAATATTTTCATAACCTGTGATAGTCTTTCCATTCGGCATCATGCTTCTTATCACTTTTCATAATGCTGTATCATGATTAGAGTCAATAAATTTTTAATTTTTTTTTTATTTATGTCAATGAGGGACTGACACATTTCTTTTCTACATATTAATGGACATGGAGAGTCATATCATATCTATTCATTTTTACTCTTTGTGTATTTAATTTCTGATTTGCATTGCCTCATTGGTGTAATTACTTAGCCAGGGGGCTGAGGGGCGGGTTATTTTTCTTGTTACAATTGGTGCGCAATATTTTAGGCATCAGAATGTCTTGGAAAGGGGTTACCTTTTGGGCTTGTTTATGTTTAGCATAGTAATATTGGGTTTGTGATCTGCAATTAGGCAGGGAACTAAGTCCAAATAGCCATACTTTCCACTTGATTTGTTATCAGATCTCTCAGAGTCCTAGAATTAGGGGTTATACGGGTCATATTAATTATTGCACACCTGTATGGGGAATTACCAGTAAGACTCAGGTAAAAAGAACACAGAAGCTTATTAATTTTGCAGCTCGAATGCCTGGGAGGAATAATAAAGTATGACCTCATACTTCATGGGTGGCTGCAGGCAGAAAACAAGATCGCCGATGCAATTTACGCTTTTGTATACAAAATTCCGAAGCATCACTATCCTAACTGGCTATTTAATTTCAAAACAGTCAGAGATATAAGGGGAACCAACACAAGCCAGAGTAGTGAGCTCTTTATTCAGAGAACGCACACAAACGCAGGTTCAAAGATGATTACTATTAGAGGGCCAAGACTGAGACAATATCCCAGAACACCTTAAACGTTCATCCTCTTTCACAGCTTTTAAAGGCAATCTATAGAGCTTTGTTTTGGACAAATAGTTACTGCTTACACACCAATCAAACTCAATGACTTAATGCACTTTCTCTTGACACTAACTCTTCTATATGTAAACTGATATCGCCTTCTTTGATCATTAAGAAAAGAATTAATTATTATCATTCTAAGGAGTACAAATATGGTGATGATGCCGAAAATAACGGTCCTGTATTGAGTTTTATTATTGACATTATTGTTATAATTTTTAACATGATTATTGTTATTGTATCTTTTAACTATATCTACTGTTACTTTTCTATGCAAGTTTTATCTCTGTTCACATAGTAAATATAACTGTTATAACTTGAGCTTACTACTCTACTACTATACTATACTTCTACACACGCATGCCCAACTACCTCACATCTAAATCTGAGGTATTTTAATGCGAAATTTATTACTAATGCTCTACTTTATTATCATTATTATCACTGTTTTATCATCATTTAGTATTACTACTATTATTATCGTTACTGTAAATATTATTATTATTATTATTATTATTATTATTATTATTATTATTATTATTATCTATTATTATTATTATTATTATTATTATTATTATTGTTATTATTATTGTTATTATTATTATTATTATTATTATTATTATTATTATTAGTTATTAATTATTATTATTATTATTATTATTATTATTATTATTATTATTACTTATTATTATTATTATTATTATTATTATTATCTATTATTATTATTATTATTATTATTATTATTATTATTATTATTATTATTATTATTATTATTATTATTATTATTATTATTATTATTATAATTATTATTATTATTATTATTATTATTATTATCTGTTCACCTATTTGTTCAATTATATGCCTACTTATAAGTGTAATTTTAGTTTTGTAAAACAGTAGCCATTGTATACAAAAATGTAAATAAATGTTTGTTTGTAAATTTAAAATTGTATTTGCTATATACCTCCATGTGAATATTTAAATTTTGCCTGGAAAGTAATCCCTTTTATATTTTGAGAGTCATAATATAAGTTTGCATATATCGTAGTAATAGTTTATTATGACACTGAGGGAGGAAGGTTAGGAACATTTCCTTCGTGTTCCCCTGCGTGTTGTAAAAGTCGATCAAATTGGATGGAGTAGGTGAACTGGGGATCCCTTCCTCTGTAATTTACTTCCTACGAGTAGCCAAGAGAATCAGAGGTATTCTGGCAAGAGAAAACCAGCCGCAACCCCTAGCACTTGGGTCTCTGAATTTGTGTGGTTGTGGTGAAAATGAAAGTAAGGGGGAGGTGATAGGAAGCATGTTTGAGGAGAGAAAAATAAATGCACTTACATGGAACGAAAATAAGATAAAAGGGAATGGTAAGGTGACATTTGGGAGTGTGGTAGGTATGGTGTCTTGAGCTGAGAAAAGGAGAGGAAGAGATGGAGTGGCTCTCTTAGTAAGTGAAGAGATGAATAAGTGTGTGGTGGAATGGAAGGAAGTATCTTCTTGAATAATAGTGGCTAAAATGAGGCTGGGATACGAGGCTTTGGTGCTTGTGAGCGCATATGGCCCTGTCAGTGAAAGAAGTGAGGAAGAAAGAGAAGAATTTTGGATGAAATTGAACGAGTGTGTAGAAGACTTGGGAATGAATGTAAATGTTGTGTTGATGGGAGATTTGAATGCTAGCATAAGGAATGAGCCAGTAGACGGTGTATTGGGAAGTATGGAGTACCTGGTAGGAATGAGAATGGAGAGAAAATGATAGAAATGTGAATTGAGAGAGATGTTGATTACTAATACTGCATTTAAAAAGAAGGATGTGCACAAGTATACATGGGCCAAAGTGGATAATGGAAGAGTAGTAGACAGAGAATTATGGATTATGTTGTGGGGAACAGGAGGGTGATTGGAGAGTATTGACTGGGAATGTAGTGAGAGGAGCTATTGTCGGAATATATGATCGTTATTTAGTGGAAAGTAGAGTGACAGTGAAAGAAAAGTAGAGAAAGAGGAGAAGCGAGAGAATAAGAGTGGTGCTAAAAGTGACTGAATTTTATATGAAAGATAAATACTGTGAGTACTACTGTTAGAAATATGTTGAAAGATTTTTTTTTATGAGTGTGACACCGAGACAGGCAAGAACTGCCCCATCAATAAAGCCCGGGCACGTGAAAATACCAAAATGAAGGAAATGAACAAGGTTAACGACAAGGCAGAGATGAGGTAATGTCACAAAAAGGAAAACGACAGACAGAAAATAGTCAAAGTACAGAGTACGCAGAGATATTGAGGACTAGGCCCTGAGATGATGATAGATCTGCTTTTTGAAATATGATTGGTCAAAAGAAATAGAAAAGACAGAAGGAGGAAGAGAGTTCCAGAACCTGGAGGTAGACGGGAAGAAGCAGTCGCTGCACCGACTGTTACGCGGCCTCAGCAGTGGGGGCGGGATGCCACTTGCCAACTCATCAGAGCAGCGCTGGAAGTAGTAGCGATAGAAGAGAGAAAGGGATGATACCTTATAGCAAAGAGAGAGGGAATCCAGATTAGAAGTAAGAGAAGGATCATTAAAGCGTCTGACTCCCTTAGATTCAACTCTATCAAGGAGATAAGTATAAGAAGAAGCACCCCAGATGTGTGAGCAGTATTCTAAGCAGGGATAGGTGAGACACTTTTAAATTTTAAGTAACTGCAAAGAGATAAAGTAATGACAAAAGCGAAACAAAACCACTAATTTTTTGGATGAAGATTTAGAAATTTGGATTATGTAATTCCTCCCAGACAAGTTAGAGGTTATATGGAC
The DNA here is from genome assembly GCA_037179515.1 of Halocaridina rubra. Classification (NCBI taxonomy): domain Eukaryota; kingdom Metazoa; phylum Arthropoda; class Malacostraca; order Decapoda; family Atyidae; genus Halocaridina; species Halocaridina rubra. The sequence continues at coordinate 30,527 of JAXCGZ010019882.1, forward strand.
TCCAAATATGTTGATAGAATTAGGAGGGTAGTTTTTGTTAGTTTTGAAGACTATAGGGTTATCAGGAGGAGAAAATAAAGAGATAGCTAGAAAACCTGTTTTGAAGGCATTGAATTTAACTAAATTTTGAGTGCCCTGCTCAGATACTCTCTGCAAAACAGAGTTGAGAGTAGAAGAAAGAGTGATATGAGACTGATTACGAGTAGCAATTTAAGGTTGAGAAGAAGAGACAGAGGAAAAGTGAAGGG
>JAXCGZ010019883.1:0-12500 GCA_037179515.1 Halocaridina rubra
CAACAATAGACTAAAAAAAAATATCATTAGTAATGAAATTAACATCCCAATTTATCTTAATTATTATTCTATTTGTGCTAAATGTGTCATGCAAGTCTTAGAATTCCTGGAAATACGCTAAAACGGCGTTTAAAATTTTCAATTTACACGGGGGTGTTCAAGTAAACATATACCCGTGATATACGCTTCTTATTACAAAAATTTATAGTAAGCTAAATTGACCCATGGACTGTCTAAACTTTGAATTTTTTTTTTTATGATTGTGAAACCAGGATAGACAAAAAAATAAATAAATAAATAAATCTACCCTCATCGGGCCTGGGCATGAAGAATACTTAGAAACAGAGATGGGGAATATTGTTACTTGTCAGAAGTTAAGGGGCAATAAGACATGTGTAACGAATATCCAAAGATATAAGAGAACTATAACTGAAGGGAGACTAAACATCGAACTGTCCGGGACAGTCTTATTTAAGTCCACAAGACCCATCAGCTGTAGTGTTGCAACGGGCGGTTGATGTCATGGACCAACCTACTACAGAAAAGATATGAAAGTAACACCCAAACTACCTCATTAAATTACTTATTTTTCACTAATTAAGTCGAAAAAGCAAAATGTCTCTTGGAATTATTTGAATTATTCTTGAACAGAGTTTAATTTGTTAATTCACTAGGGGGGTGTTCAATTAACATATACCCTTAATTTATTCTATTCTATATTAACCCAGTGAGGATTTCAGGTTGAAAGGTCAGAGAGAAGTCAAGAATCACCCCCCTCATAGACTTGGGAATGGGAAAGAATCACACCCTCATAGACGTGGAAATGGGAAAGAATCCCCCCTCATAGACATGGGAATGAGAAAGAATTTCCCCCCCATTGACATGGGAATGGGAAAGAATTTCCCCCTCATAGACATGGAAAAGGGAAAGAATTTCCCCCTCAAAGACGTGGGAATGGGAAAGAATTCCCCCCTCAGAGACATGGGAATGGGAAAGAATTTCCCCCTCATAGACATAGGAATGGGAAAGAATTTCCCCCTCATAGTCATGGTAATGGGAAAAAATTTCCCCCTCACAGACGTGGGAATGGGAAAGAATTTCCCCCTCACAGACGTGGAAATGGAAAGGAATCTGCCCTCACAGACGTGGGAATGGGAAAGAATCACCCCCTCATAGATGTGGGAATGGGAAAGAATTTCCCCCTCATAGACATGGGAATGGGAAAGAATTTCCCCCTCATAGACGTGGGAATGGGAAAGAATTTCCCTCTCATAAACGTGAGAATGTGAAAGAATTTCCCCCTCAGACGTGGGAATGGGAAAGAATTTCCCCCTCATAGACATGGGAATGGGAAAAAATTTCCCCCTCATAGACATGGGAATGGGAAAGAACTTCCCCCTCATAGATGTGGGAATGGGAAAGAATTTCCCCCTCATAGACGTGGAAATGGAAAAGAATCCCCCCTCACAGATGTGGGAATGGGAAAAAATCCCCCCTCATAGACGTGGGAATGGGAAAGAATCCTCCCTCATAGACGTTGGAATGGGAAAGAATCCCCCCTCATAGACATGGGAATGGGAAAGAATTTCCCCCTCATAGACATGGGAATGGGAAAGAATTTCCCCCTCATAGACGTGGGAATGGGAAAGAATTTCCCCCCTCATAGACGTGGGAATGGGAAAGAATTTCCCCCTCATAGACGTGGGAATGGGAAAGAATTTCCCCCTCAGACGTGGGAATGGGAATTTCCCTTCATAAACATGGGAATGGGAAAAAATTTCCCCCTCATAGACATGGGAATGGGAAAGAATTTCCCCCTCATAGACGTGGGAATGGGAAAGAATTTCCCCCTCATAGACGTGGAAATGGAAAAGAATCCCCCCTCACAGATGTGGGAATGGGAAAAAATCCCCTCTCATAGACGTGGGAATGGGAAAGAATCCTCCCTCATAGACATGGGAATGGGAAAGAATTTCCCCCTCATAGACATGGGAATGGGAAAGAATTTCCCCCTCATAGACATGGGAATGGGAAAGAATTTCCCCCTCATAGACGTGGGAATGGGAAAGAATTTCCTCCTCATAGACGTGGGAATGGGAAAGAATTTTCCCCTCATAGACATGGGAGTGGGAATGAATTTCCCTCTTATAGACGTAGGAATGGGAAAGAATTTCCCCCTTATAGACGTGGAAATGGGAAAGAATTTCCCCCTCATAGATGTGGGAATGGGAAAGAATCTCCCCCTCATAGACATGGGAATGGGAAAGAATTTTCCCCTCATAAACATGGGAAGGGGAAAGAATTTCCCCCTCATAGACGTGGGAATGGGAAAGAATTTCCCCCTCAGACAAGGGAATGGGAAAGAATTTCCCACTCATAGACATGGGAATGGGAAAGAATTTCCCACTCATAGACATGGGAATGGGAAAGAATTTCCCCCTCAGAGACGTGGGAACGGGAACGAATTTCCCCCTCATAGACGTGGAAATGGAAAAGAATCCCCCCTCATAGACGTGGGAATGGGAAAGAATCACCCCCTCATAGACGTGGGAATGGGAAAGAATCCCTACTTATAGATGTGGGAATGGAAAAAAATCCCCCCTCATAGACGTGGGAATTGTAAAGAATCCTCCCTCATAGATGTTGGAATGGGAAAGAATCCCCCCTCATAGACATGGGAATGGGAAAATTTCCCCCTCATAGACATGGGAATGGGAAAGAATTTCCCCCTCATAGACGTGGGAAGGGGAAAGAATTTCCCCTCATAGAGGTGGGAATGGGAAAAAAATTCCCTTTCATAGACGTGGGAATGGGAAAGAATCCTCCCTCATAGACGTTGGAATGGGAAAGAATCCCCCCTCATAGACATGGGAATGAGAAAGAATTTCCCCCTCACAGACATGGGAATGGGAAAGAATTTTCTCCTCATAGACGTGGGAATGGGAAAGAATTTCCCCCTCACAGACGTAGGAATGGGAAAGAATTTCTCCCTCAGACATGGGAATGGGAAAGAATTCCCCCCTCATAGATATGGGAATGGCAAAGAATTTCCCCCTCATAGACATGGGAATGGGAAAGAATTTCCCCCTCACAGACGTGGGAATGGGAAAGAATTTCCCCCAAATAGACGTGGAAATGGAAAAGAATCCCCCCTCACAGACGTGGGAATGGGAAAGAATCACCCCCTCATAGACGTGGGAATGGGAAAGAATCCCCCCTCATAGATTTGGGAATGGGAAAAAATCCCCCTCTCATAGACGTGGGAATGGGAAAGAATCCTCCCTCATAGACGTTGGAATGGGAAAGAATCCCTCCTCATAGACATGGGAATGGGAAAGAATTTCCCCCTCTTAGACATGGGAATGGGAAAGAATTTCCCCCTCATAGACGTCGGAATGGGAAAGAATTTCCCCATCATAGACATGGGAATGGGAAAGAATTTCCCCCTCAGACATGGGAATGGGAAAGAATTTCCCCCTCATAGACATGGGAATGGGAAAGAATTTCCCCCTCATAGACAGGGGAATGGGAAAGAATTTCCCCCTCATAGACGTGGGAATGGGAAAGAATTTCCCCCTCATAGAAGTGGAAATGGAAAAGAATCCCCCCTCACAGACGTGGGAATGGGAAAAAATCCTCCCTCATAGATGTTGGAATGGGAAAGAATCCCCCCTCCTAGACATGGGAATGGGAAAGAATTTCCCCCTCATAGATATGGGAATGGGAAAGAATTTCCCCCTCATAGACGTGGGAATGGGAAAGAATTTCCCCCTTATAGACCTGGGAATGGGAAAGAATTTCCCCCTCATAGACATGGGAATGGGAAAGAATTTCCCCCTCATAGACATAGGAATGGGAAAGAATTTCCCCCTCATAGACATGGGAATGGTAAAGAATTTCCCCCTCATAGACGTGGGAATGGGAAAGAATTTCCCCCTCATTGACGTGGAAATGGAAAAGAATCCCCCCTCACAGACGTGGGAATGGGAAAGAATCACCCCCTCATGGATGTGGGAATGGAATAGAATACCCTCTCATAGACATGAGAATGGGAAAGAATTTTCCCCTCATAGACATGGGAATGGCAAAGAATTTCCCCCTCATAGACATGGGAGTGTGAAAGAATTTCCCCCTCATAGACGTGGGAATGAAAAAGAATCTCCCTCTCATAGACGTGGGAATGGGAAAGAATTTCCCCCTCATAGACATGGGAATGGGAAAGAATTTCCCTCTCATAGACATGGGAATGGGAAAGAATTTCCCCCTCATAGACGTGGGAATGGGAAAGAATTTCCCCCTCATAGACGTGGAAATGGAAAAGAATCCCCCCTCACTGACGTGGGAATGGGAAAGAATCTCCCCCTCATAGACGTGGGAATGGGAAAGAATCCCCTCATATATGTGGGAATGGAAAAAAAAACTCATAGACGTGGGAATGGGAAAGAATCCTCCCTCATAGACGTTGGAATGGGAAAGAATCCCCCCTCACAGACATGGGAATGGGAAAGAATTTCCCCCTCATAGACATGGGAATGGGAAAGAACTTCCCCCTCAGACGTGGGAATGGAAAAGAATTTCCCCCTCATAGACGTGGGAATGGGAAAGAATTTCCCCCTTAGACATGGGAATGGGAAAGAATTTCCCCCTCATAGACATGGGAATGGGAAAGAAGTTCCCCCTCATAGACATGGGAATGGGAAAGAATTTCCCCCTCATAGACGTGGGAATGGGAAAGAATTCCCCCCTCATAGACGTGGAAATGGAAAAGAATTCCCCCTCACAGATGTGGGAATGGGAAAGAATGACCCATACATAGATGTGGGAATGGAAAAGAATCCTCCCTCATAGATGTGGGAATGGGAAAAAATCCCCCCTCATAGATGTGGGAATGGGAAAGAATCCTCCCTCATAGACGTTTGAATGGGAAAGAATCACCCCTCATAGACATGGGAAAGAATTTCCCCCTCATAGACATGGGAATGGGAAAGAATTTCCCTCTCATAGACGTGGGAATGGGAAAGAATTTCCCCCTCATAGACGTGGGAATGGGAAAGAATTTCCCCCTCAGACATGGGAATGGGAAAGAATTTCCCCCTCATAGACATGGAAATGGGAAAGAATTTCTCCCTCATAGACATGGGAATGGGATAGAATTTCCCCCTCATAGACGTGGGAATGGGAAAGAATTTCCCCCTCATAGACGTGGAAATGGGAAAGAATCCTCCCTCATAGACGTTGGAATGGGAAAGAATCCCCACTCATAGACATGGGAATGGGAAAGAATTTCCCCCTAATAGACATGGGAATGAGAAAGAATTTCCCCCTCATAGACGTGGGAATGGGAAAGAATTTCCCCCTCATAGACGTGGGAATGGGAAAGAATTTCCCTCTCATAGACATGGGAATGGGAAAGAATTTCCCTCTCATAGACATGGGAATGGGAAGGAATTTCTCCCTCATAGACATGGGAATGGGAAAGAATTTCCACCTCATAGACGTGGGAATGGGAAAGAATTTCCCCCTCATAGACGTGGAAATGGAAAAGAATCCCCCCTCACAGACATGGGAATGGGAGAGAATCACCCCCTCATAGATGTGGGAATGGAATAGAATCCCCCATCATAGACATAGGAATGGGAAAGAATTTCCCCCTCATAGACGTGGGACTGGGAAAGAATCCCCCATCATAGACATGGGAATGGGATAAAACAGTGGTAACGCGCTGGCTTCGCATTCACGAGGTCGAAAGATCGGTTCCCGTCCAAGACCGAGAGTTTAAGCTGTTTACTGGCAGGAACTGCTGTGGTTGGACACCACAGTGGGGGGTTGGGGCTTGTCCCGGCTGACGAATACCCATTGTATAATGAAATGGAAATAAAGTTTGTTTGTTTTCATAGACGTGGGAATGGGAAAGAATTTCCTCCTCATAGACGTGGGAATGGAAAAGAATCCCCCTTTCAGAGACGTGGGAATGGGAAAGAATTACCCCTCATAGACGTTTGAATGGAAAAGAATCCCCCTTCATAGACACGGGAATGGGAAAGAATTTCCCCTCATAGACGTGGGAATGGGAATAGTGAAAGAGGAATAAGGTTAACTAACCCCATTTTACCTAACCTAAACTGACCATGTGACTATTTATATTCAATCCAAATTGAGAGCAGAGACTCACCAACTCCGAAGATTGGATGACCCACCGCCCACAGCCGCAGCTTCTCTCTGCTGTTTCTTCTGCAGCAAAACTTCCTGTGAAAAGTTGAAAAAAACACAGCTTAGACTGATTGGTAAAATCAGTTAGTGGTACTAGTGCTAATCAAAAGTGAATTACATATATGGTATGAATTACATAAAATATCTGTATGGTCGTGAAAAAAAAATTCTTTGAGTAGAAAAAGAATTTAACAAAAAATAGATTTGGTTTTATCTATCTCTCTGTCTGTCTGTCTGTCTATCTATCTATCTATCTATCTATCTCTCTATCAATCTATTTATCTAAAATATTTATATGGTCTTAAAAAAAAATTCTTTGAGTAGAAAAAGAATTTCACAAAAATAGATTTTGTCTTATCTATCTATCTATCTATCTATTCATCTAAAATATCTGTATGGTCTTAAAAAAATATCTTTGAGTAGAAAAAGGATTTCAGAAAAATAGATTTAGTTTTATCTATCTATCTATCTATCTATCTATATATATATATATATATATATATATATATATATATATATATATATATATATATATATATATATATATATATATATATATATATATATATATATATATATATATATATATATATATATATATATATATATATATATAACTTAATCCAATATTATGAATCATAAACATGTTTCATTTTATGAATATGTATATTTTTAGCACCAAGGTACGAATATATTTACATATTTATACTAAAGACATTTTCTGCATTTATCTGGTTCTTAGATTTACAGTCAAAGATACTGACAAGAACTTGAGTAAAGTATATGCAATGTATACTTACAAAAAATCCACTTTTTTTTTTTCAAATTAGCTTTATAGTCCCGTCTCGGAGCGCAACAGTACCTCAAAAGAACTGTTGGAAATTTCTGTTTGGATGCTAGGAAAAAAAAAAAAACACACACACACAGACACACACGCACAAGAATGTGAGGCTCAAAGGTTGTATCTGCAGTCGAAAATTTAACCTGTTAGCCTTCTTGTTAGCTTCTAGACGATCCTGGTCCCTGCTTTGCTCTTCGACACACACACACACACATACACACATGCATACAAACACATACATACATACACATACATACACATACACACATACATATATAAATACATACAAACACACATACATACATACATACATACATACACACATATACATACACACACGCACATATATATATATATATATATATATATATATATATATATATATATATATATATATATATATATATATATATATACACACACACACATGAACGACTCGAAGGACAAACCTTGTGAAAAAACTAACCTGAAGTCTCTGCTTGACTTCTGAAGAAGCCACAGCGGACTGTTCCCTTTTGTCCTTGGTCTTGATGGCTTCCAGACGCTCTTGGTCCCGGCGCTGCTTTTCAGCACGTTCCTCCTCTGCTCTCTGAGATTGCTGCTCTAGATATTGCTGCTTTTGGAAGACAAGAAAAGAGATCTACAAATAGCTTTCACTTCATGGATAATGAAGAAGAAGTTTTTTTAAGGTATAAAATTAAGGATACTTGAATCAGAAGATTGGAAATGAACTCCTTTCAGATCTTTTCAGTTTTCCAGTTCTGGAAAACTTGTACATTAAGGATGAATCGATCAAAGATTTTGAAATAAACTCTTTAATATCTTTTTCAATTTTCCAGCTCTGGAAAACTTGTTCATCAAGGATGAATCAATCAAAGATTTGAAATACACTTTACAGAGGCTTCTTTCAATTTCCTTGGTTTTGGCCCGATTTCTTAAACAGTGTAAACCTAGGATACCACATTGTTAGTGAGCTAGACACACACAATGGATTTCATATATGCATCTGACGCGGTTCTGTGTATGGCTAGGATCCCATACGGGATCCTAGCCGTACACAGAACCGTGTCAGTTACGTTTATGAAATCCATTTGCGTGTGTCTAGCTAACTAACAATATGGAATCCTAGGTTTAAACTGTTTAAGAAATTGGGCCAATGACTTCGAGTTTTTTTGAAGTTTGTAGATCAAGGCTACTCAAATCAACAAGAGATTGTTAATCAATTTTTGAAGCTAAACCAAGGATACTTGACGCAATTTTTTTTTTTTGGGGGGGGGATTTTCAAAATTTCTCTGGTGCATAGCCTGCACTTTCTTTTGGCAGACGAGGAAAAAACCGCAGACAGCTGTCACTTCTGTTTCAAAATGAAAGGATATGAAGACATTCCTAGTAAGTTTCTCAAATCAGCTGTCTGTCTGTCTAGACAGACATTAGTTTTGCCTCTAAACTAACGTCCATCCATCCATATACCAAAGCCATATTCCCCCTTATAAGAGGGGTGGCTGAGTCAAAGAAAATACTTTGACTTTTTGGGGGGAAGTAAATACAGAGGAGGGGATTCCCAGTCCCCTCGCTCTGCCCCATTTAGTCGACTTTTACGACACGCAGGGGAACACAGAGGAAGTATGCTTACCCCATCCCTCATAAAAAAAAAAACATGGTCAGAGACTTCAGACGGGTTTGTAAACGAAATGTAAATAATGTCTGAAAAAAGGACATTTGCTATTGTTTGCCTTTTTAAGTCCCATTATTGATCCCCATTATGGGGGCGGACACAACCAGACAGGTTGGAGCCGGGGAATTTAAGCTGGATGCCCTTCCTGAAGCCATGGGTCTCTCAAATTTGCTACTGTTTGCCGTTTTACGTCCCACTATTGATCCCCATTATGAGGGCGGGCACAGACAGGTTGGAGCCGGAGAATTTAAGCTGGATGCCTCTCCTAAAGCCTCGCGGTGGGCTTGAACGTGGGTTTGTCACTTTCAGAGTGGACTGCTCGAACCATTGGGCTCCCGTGGTCTCCCATATATATATATATATATATATATATATATATATATATATATATATATATATATATATATATATATATATATATATATATATATATATATATATATATATATATATATATATATATATATATATATATATATACACTTGTCTGTTCCGGTTTTACGTCACGGACTCCCTTTTCTACCAAGGGCCAGGACGGTTGTCTTCTTGCGAAGGACTTGTTCTGGCAGATGTAATCGTTACAGTGAGTGCATGCCCTTGCTAACCTCAGACCGTGACGGGGCGCGAACCCTCAACCTGACGCCTCAAAGTCGCGGACGCTACCGCTTAAGCCACGGTGACAACTATACAGACACTTGTCTATGTATTATATATTGCAATAATCCATATTGATCAAGTCACTAATAATACCTGTAACACAATTAGGAGATAACTGTCTACTATCTATCGATCCATCCAAGGTCAAATTCCCTGCTAGGGACAGTAATTAATTGTACATAATCAATAACATGCAATAAGAAGTTTAGATATAAAGAAAAGGATATGTTCCGGTTTTTACGTCACGGTCTCCCTCTTCTACCAAGGGCTAGGACGGCTGCCTGCTTGCGAAGGACTTGTATTGTCAGGTGTAATCGTTACCCTGAGTGCATGCCCTTGCTAACCTCAGACCGTGACGGGGCGCGAACCCTCGACCTGACGCCTCAAAGTAGCGGACGCTACCGCTTGAGCCACGGTGACTACATAAAGAAAAGGATTAATAAGCAATAAAAACAGAAGATAAAGAAATAATAATAAAAAATAAAGATAAGAAAAAAATATGTGAATAAAAAGATGAAAATATTTAAAGAATAAACAAAAAAGATGAAAACAAAATAAAGGAGATAATGAAAAAAATAGAAAAATTAAAATGAAAAGTATTAAATGAAAAATAAACAAGAATAAACAAAAAGAAGATAAAAATTAAGAAAAAGAAAAACAGAAGAGAAAACAGAAAAAAACAGGAGAAAAACAAGAAAAAAACAAGGAAAAATAAAAGAGAAAACACGAATTAAAAATGATAAAAAAACAAAAGTAAATAAACAAAAATTAAATAAACAAAAATTAAGGAAGAAAAAAACAGAAGAAAACAGGAAAAAACAAAAAAAAAACAAGGAAAAAAACAAGGAAAAATAAAAGAGAAAACACGAATTAAAAATGATATAAACAAAAAATAAGAATAAACAAAAATTAAATAAACAAAAAGAAGACAAAAATTAAGAAAAAGAAAAACAGAAGAGAAAACAGAAAAAAACAGGAGAAAAACAAGAAAAAAACAAGGAAAAATAAAGAGAAAACACGAATTAAAAATGATAAAAACAAACAAACGAAAAAAAAACAAAATAGATAAACAAGAAAGAAACAAAAATTGAGAAAAAGAAAAACAGAAGAAAACAGAAAGAAATAGAGGAAAAAAACAAGAAAAACAAGAGCGTAACAGCTCAATGAGTGACGTAAATTGCACATAATAACATCCTCCTCGTATTTACGTCAAAGATCGACATCTGGAATTGCTATTCTTGGAATCGGGAATGAGCTACCACCTATGATTCCAGAGACTGGAATCATCAACTAATAATATTACGGGAACTGGGGGAGAAAGCCAGCTTAACTAGGGGCTCGTCCCAAGATCGGGTTGGCGTCAAAAATGGCATCCAGTCGTGAAAGATCGACATCTGGAATTGCTATTCTTGGAATCGGGAATGAGTTACCACCTATGATTCCAGAAGCTGGAATCATCAACTAATAATATTACGGGAACTGGGGGAGGAAGCCAGCTCAACTTGGGGTTCGTCCCAAGATCGGGTTGGCGTCAGAAAAGGCATCCAGTCGTGAAAGATCGACATCTGGAATTGCTATTCTTGGAATCGGGAATGAGCTACCACCTATGATTCCAGAAGCTGGAATCATCAACAAATAATATTACGGGAACTGGGGGAGGAAGCCAGCTTAACTTGGGACACGTCCCAAGATCGGGTTGGCGTCAAAAATGGCATCCAGTCGTCAAAGATCGACATCTGGAATTGCTATTCTTGGAATCGGGAATGAGCTACCACCTATGATTCCAGAAGCTGGAATCATCAACTAATAATATTACGGGCACTGGGGGAAGAAGCCAGCTTAACTAGGGGCTCGTCCCAAGATCGGGTTGGCGTCAGAAAAGGTATCCAGCCGTCAAAGATCAACATCCGGAATTGCCTTTCTTGGAATTGGGAATAGGAATGATCTACTGCCTGTAATTCCAGAAACTTTAATCATCGTTCCAGTTTTACGTCACGGACTCCCTTTTCTACCAAGGGCTAGGACGGTTGCCTTTTTGCGAAGGACTTGTCTTGGCAGATGTAATCGTTACCTTGAGTGCATGCCCTTGCTAACCTCAAACCGTGACGGGGCGTGAATCCTCGACCTGACGCCTCAGAGTAGCGGACGCTACCGCTTAAGCCACGGCGACTACTAGAGACTTTAATCATCAACTAATAATATTACGGGAACTGGGGGAGGAAGCCAGCTTATCTCGGTGTCGGTGGGAAACGAGCATCAATGGAGACAGGTGGTATCAGGAAGGGCAAGTGGCTATCAAAAACCAAGGCATCTGGAATTACTACTCTTGGAATGGGAATCGGAGACTGGAATATCTATCTATCTACCTTGGCTGTTTCCCCCTTTAATTGCGGGGTAGCAGTTGGTATCAGGAAGGCCATGTGGCTATCAAAGACCAAAGCATCTAAAATTACTTCTCCTGGAATGGGAATCGGAGACTGGAATATCTATCTATCTACCTTGGCTGTTTCTCCCTTTCATTGGGGGTAGCAGTTGGTATCAGAAAGGCCATGTGGCTATCAAAGACCAAGGCATCTGGAATTACTACTCCTGGAATGGGAATCGGAGACTGGAATATCTATCTATCTACCTTGGCTGTTTCCCCCTTTAATTGCGGGGTAGCAGTTGGTATCAGGAAGGCCATGTGGCTATCAAAGACCAAGGCATCTGGAATTATACTCCTGGAATGGGAATCGGAGACTGGAATATCTATCTATCTACCTTGGCTGTTTCCCCCTTTAATTGGGGGGTAGCAGTTGGTATCAGGAAGGCCATGTGGCTATCAAAGACCAAGGCATCTGGAATTATACTCCTGGAATGGGAATCGGAGACTAAAATATCTATCTATCTACCTTGGCTGTTTCCCCCATTAATTGGGGGGTAGCAGTTGGTATCAGGAAGGCCATGTGGCTATCAAAGACCAAAGCATCTAAAATTACTTCTCCTGGAATGGGAATCGGAGACTGGAATAACCAACTAATATAAAACCAGCCCTGGGGAGCAAGCCAGCTGGATTCAGTGCAGGTGCCAAGAACGGATCAGTGGAGAAGGTTTTTTGTCAGAAAAGGCATCCGGCAG
>JAXCGZ010019884.1:0-2500 GCA_037179515.1 Halocaridina rubra
GCCCTGCCCCTGGGGGTATTTCAAGAACCACCCAGGGCAGACACGGTTAGTTAGAACTTTGCCAGGGGCACGAATAGATCAGAGACTTGAGTTAATCATAGGGTGGGGGCATTGAGGCGTCGAAGTTGTGTTGTACTCTAGAATAAATATAAGCAAAGGAATTTACTGCTTGTCCATTCTTACCTTGTAACCGTCAGGTACTAGTAATTAACACGTAGCAAAGAAAAGCAATACGTCAGTGGCATTCAGTTAGAATGCGTTCATTCCTAAGTATAGCAGATATAAGCTATAAGGATGGATTCCTTTTAACCTTCTGTGGTGTAGTGGTAGCGCCTTGACTTAGTAATCATAAGTCCTAGGTTTGAGTCCCGGTGGGGGTAAAAAATGATTCATATATATATATATATATATATATATATATATATATATATATATATATATATATATATATATATATATATATATATATATATATATATATATATATATATATATATATATATATATATATATATATATATAATCTTCTTTTTGCAATATAAACTTTTTGGTTCGTTATTTACTCGAAGGTGATTACCCACTTATGTAAATTCTTTTGTTAGTCACTGTTGTTGACGGGAAACAATATAGAATAGAAAGTAATATATATATATACATATATATATATATATATATATATATATATATATAAATATATATATATATATATATATATATATATATATATATATATATATATATATATATATATATATATATATATATATATATATATATATATATCCATGGGTGGGTGGTGCGGCTCAAGACTTTGATTAGTAAGGTTGTTCGTTCGGGAGCCGCAATGATCTGAGGTTAGAAATAGCATTCACTCAGGGTAAGGGACACACTGCCAAAACCAAAGTTCTTCGAAAGAAGGCACTGTCGTAGCCTTTAATGGAAAAGGGAATCAGCTTATAATATTGATCAAAACAAGGCTGGCAAAGTTTTTATTAATGACATGTATTGCCTTTACAGAATCTAAAATTTCAGACCCTCCATATTGAGAACTTTCTATAACATTTTTATCACATTTTTGTGTTTATTCTTTCGGTATATATAATTTAAAGTGATCAAATGCCCTATCCTATATAACCTAGTCATCCAAATTAATTTGTTTGAATGGGGTAAAAAGGAAGTCTCATCATATAATTATAGCTCTAACTTCAGACATTAATTTGGCATCCTCGCCACCTGGCTCTCATTAGATGGCTGTCGCTTATTAACTCAAATGGGGGTAATGCTGTGTAATATTCTATATACATTAAATACCTTCTTCCCATGAATGGACTGCCACTTGCGAACGCAATTTATTCAAAAAATCTGTCCGTATATATACTATGCGAATATTTTACCATTTGTATATGGTTTTGCCAAAGGATTCGCATGTTTCGAGAACACTAAAGCTATGAAAATCGAACTCCAAAAGCATATGGATCAAAAAGTTCATTGGATGATTGTTATGGTAGGAGGACATCTTATATTATTTTACTGGTGAAGTAATTTAAGAAAAATACTATAGCAAAACTTGCAAAGCCATTTCTCAAATACAGATAACATAAACCTTTTGAATGTCCTTTTCCGAAAACTCAGTGCTTGTTTCCTTTTGAGTATTAAAAAAAATATTTCAATACTGATGAGACTGAGCTATTGTTAAATTGTAATATAGACAACTACTGAACTCTATTATGCTTTAGTATATAAGGAATTTCCTGTAATACTTATTTCACTTGCTACAATGATATTTTAAGAAAATCTAGATATGTATAATAATAATTATCTTCAGATATATTTTCTGCTCATATTACTCAAATAAAACTCATTTGGTAAGCTTTATAATTACATAAAGCAAATGACTAAATATAAATAAATAAGTATATAAATGAATAAACAAAATATATAATATAAAAGACTTGTATTTTTTACTATCAAGCAAATTATTTTATTTAGAATTTCTTTACTGCATATTCTAGCTTGACTTATAGCTGGTTATGGTGGCATCAGTAAAATTTTTGTAAAGTAAATAATAATTACATAAATAATTCGTCATCGCCTCCAAAGCAGTGTAGAAAAATCCTCGATAAAATGTCGCTGCTAATTTTATTAATGTGGTATCAGTGACATATAGATCTTCATTCAGCTCCAGCCTCTCTCGTCTCGTAGTTCCCATCCCAGTAGGATTGGCTCTTCCAACTTCTTCTGTGCACTGCGGAGCCCATTTGGCGGTGTCAGATACTACTTTCCTTGAGTCACAGTGGCTCAAGCGGTAGCGTCCGCGACTTTGAGGCGTTAGCTCGAGGGTTCGCGCCCCGTCACGGTCTGAGGTTAGCAAGGGCATGCACTCAGGGGAACGATTACATCTGCCAAAAGAAGTTCTTCGCAAGAAGGCAACCGTCCAAGCCCTTAGTAGAAAAGGGAGTTCATGACGTAAAACCGGAACAAAACAAGATACTACTTTCCT
>JAXCGZ010019884.1:7500-22500 GCA_037179515.1 Halocaridina rubra
GGATGGTGTAAGTTACAGCACACATATTCACCCACACGAATATGAATACATAAATAAGTTCTGATGTGCACGTACAAATATACAGCCATCATTATTATAATATTCTATCTCTAAGAGCATATATGGCATCCACTCAAACAATTGTGACACACAAGTTTGGATGTAGATAATACAATCATAATGTATCTTGCAATCACATGACTACACTGACAAACATTAATACACAGCTGTGGGTATGTGCACACATACATACCTATTCAACTAACACAAACACAAGCACATACGCAGAAAGTTACGTACATATAAGAACACTTAATAGTAGCTACAGCCAGCAACACAAAGAAGCGATTTTTTATGCAAATATGTCTATATAATATCTGTATATTGGAAGTGGACAAGAAATGGTAAATAGATGATAATGTATGCGCTGTACAGGTGCTCGTTCTTATGCACAAAAAATGCTGTTCACTTTTTAATGCATGCCCAAACAGCACCCGCTGATATATTTGTATATCGTGAACCTGGATATGTACATTAACTTTTCATTACTTTTGGGTGCGCCTGAGTCAAGATTTAGTGAAGTATTTAATTACTTATATGGTGGAATAATAAGAAGGGTTAGATCAACAGAGGCTGGAAGGAATTTACGTAAAGAACGAAGGGACACAGAAATATGAGAAGATGTACACAATGACACTTGAAAATAAAAGTTCATGAACCCGGAATTCTCTCTCTCACACACACACACACAATTTATCAAATATATTATAATTATACAATTCTGCATAATTGAAGACTTTTTTTTGGTCAGAATTAATAAAAAGTCATGGTCCTGGGTGATAAATTATTATTCCCTATACAAAGGCTGCTATTCTTTTTGCAAATAGATGGTCAAGTCAAAGCACACAAATTTACTTTACTTTTCCACTCGAAGCTAGCATATATAAATTTCTTCTCACAAGACTAAAAATTCTTCTTTCTTTTCTCTCACTTCTTCCTCAGTCACATTTTCAAAGACCCAATTGGCAAGAATTCTGGTGGGAGTTTTGCTACTAGACCCCCTCCTATGGCCTAGACTCTTTGCAAAAAGACAATAAGAAGGGAGCGGATTTCTGGCCCCTTGCTATATTCCATTTAATAGACTTAAAGGCGGTTTACACGGTCAAACGGTTCGTCGAACGCGGTTCGACAGACAAGTGTTTGAAGTGATGTTCGAACGTGTGAACGGGGTATCTGGTTGTCGAACACGTTTGACAAACGTGTTCGACAACCAAATACCCCGTTTACACGTTCGAACATCACTTCAAACACTTGTCTGTCGAACCGCGTTCGAGGAACCGTTTGACCGTGTAAACCCCCCTTTATACACAGACGGTAGACTATATACATACATATACCGAGGCTGTTTCCCCCTTAAATTGGGGGGTAGCCGACGTCAAGAAAGGAAAGTTTGGGGAGAAGTTATTCTCCCCTCTACTCCCCCTCTTCGATGACGCCTCGCAGGAGGTTGATAAATAAGGGAATCATGGATGAGTATTCTTGTCCTTTTAGGCGAAAGAAAAACCATTATATATATATATATATATATATATATATATATATATATATATATATATATATATATATATATATATATATATATATATATATCATATTCTGTTCCTGGCCGAGATTCAAACCTAGGACACTCTAAAATTGTGCCAAGGTGTTAACAAGTACACAATCGAAGGAATAAAAGAAGAAAGCAACTCCTCAGCTAACTGCTAAACTAAGAATGAACGCAATCTACCTAATGAGTTTCTCCCAAACACCACTAGTGGTTAATTTTCGCATTATGTCTCATGTTTTCACATATAATAATGAGTTTATATATATATATATATATATATATATATATATATATATATATATATATATATATATATATATATATATATATTTACCTTAATACATATGTATAACATACTTCGTTCCTGGCCGAGATTCGGGCCTATGATACTCAAAAAGTGTGCCAAGGCGTTACCAAATACACGGTCAAAGGCATAAAAGAAAGAAACTTCTCAACAAACTGCTTAGGTAAGGAATGATGATGATGATGATGATGAAACTGCTTAGCTAGGGAATGAACGCATTATACAGAATGCCTATGTTCATTTTAAAATTTTTTCCAAACATTGCTTAAGGTTTTTTTTCGTATGATGTTTTATGTTTTTCACATACAATAATGAGTTAATATGATCACACACACACACACACAGACACGCACGTATATATATATATATATATATATATATATATATATATATATATATATATATATATATATATATATATATATATATATATCCATTCTTTAAAACGAGAGTTATCTGTTTTGTAGGCTGCATCATCACCACATGCTAATATTATTCTCGCGTACCTATTCTTTAATCACTAAGAAAAAGTGATCTGTCAAGTCAATGAAAACTATTAAATGCAAGTATTTTATGGAAACTAAAGAACGACTTGAATTGTATCAATAAGCAGTAGCTAATATAATGATGATATATGATGTAAATGGAACACTTGTATATCAGAGGAAGTGCTTGTATGCACATGTCCCCATGTGTACTTATTGACATAAAGAAATGCAGAGTAAGAGTAAAAAAAGAGTATTAAAATGAGATGGCAAAGGATGCTCAGCTCGAGAACCCACCCATCTCACATGGGGGGGGGGGGTGAAGATAACCTTTAAATTAATACTCGCTCTAAAAATAAAGAATGATGGATATGAATAAAATGGCACGTTGTATTACTTGCGCTTGCCCATATCTAGCTGTATCCAACAACTTTTGATTTTTTTAAAAATATTTTTCAATATTATTTTTTATAATAAAAAGAGGCATTAGCCACGATTGACAGCTGATCTAGATGTCTCCCTCAAAACCTTTTTTTATATATATATATTTCAGTCAGACTCGCCATATCCTCTGTGTATGATAATGAATTGAGCACTAGCCAAATAATTTTCATATTAGTATCTTCACCTTACACTTTGCATGCTTGATTCGCAACTGGAGTCCAAAGTACAAAAGAATTGTTTGTAACAACAATAGCAGGATTGACAGCTGCAATTGGTCAAAATTGCACTGGTCTTTGAACAGCAAGTCACGAGAATATGGCACCATACAGTGTCATTTCTATAGGATTAACAAGTTCTTTAGTTTCAGAAGCGATACCCCTCGTTCAGAAAATTGAAAGGTCCCTCGTAAGGTTGAACATAATATAAGAACTTGCGAGTTTTTACCGAAAAATCCCTGACTCAAAAGTATTTAGTTACTTAATAAAATAAAAAAAAAAACTCGAGTTTCTCTAAGCTTAAGGGGGGTTTACACGGTCAAACGGTTCGTCGAAAGCGGTTCGACAGACAAGTGTTTGAAGTGATGTTCGAACGTGTGAACGGGGTATTTGGTTGTCGAACACGTTCCGTGTTCGACAACCAAATACCCCGTTTACACGTTCGAACATCACTCCGAACACTTGTCTGTCGAACCGCGTTCGACGAACCGTTTGACCGTGTAAACCCCCCTTTCGATTCATCAGCTCACTACTAGGATATTTTGTATCAATCCATTTTCTTCAACGTTAATAGAATGATGCCACTGTGTTTTATCTTTGTAAAAAAGAAATGGTATAAAATACTATGGGTCCTATTTATCATTATCTATTTTGCCAGATTTTACCGAGAGTGCCAATATGGAGGACGTTGAAACTTGTGTTACTTTATATTTTGCCATCATAGACTTCATGGTAGTTCTCGAAATCTACTCTAGTTAAGTTCCTGATGCAATTTCCTAATTGTAATTACCTAATTGTACTTACGGGTAAGAACCTCACATACGTAACTCCCCGTCTCCTGGTCAATTCCATTTATGTACTTAGTGATACTAATCATACTTGTCCTTAAAAACTATGGATTGAGTTAGTATTAACTACCTCCTCGCTTAGTCAATTCCAATTATCATCTACTCTTACACTAAAAAATTTATTTAGGACTTAAGGTACAACTAATTTAAAAAAAAAGGCGACATATCAATAATAATAATAATAATAATAATAATAATAATAATAATAATAATAATAATAATA
Organism: Halocaridina rubra; assembly: GCA_037179515.1. Classification (NCBI taxonomy): domain Eukaryota; kingdom Metazoa; phylum Arthropoda; class Malacostraca; order Decapoda; family Atyidae; genus Halocaridina; species Halocaridina rubra. The sequence goes on from JAXCGZ010019884.1 coordinate 11,629, forward strand.
ATAAAAACAATAATAATTATAATAACAATAATAATAATAAATAATAATAATAATAATAATAATAATAATAATAATAATAATAATAATAATAATAAAAACAATAATAATAATAATAATAATAATAATAATAATAATAGGTGGAACAAGGAGAATGACGCTGAAAAGGATGAAGAAAAGGCAAAAGAAGAAAGAGAAGAAGGGAGGAGTAGGTGAGGCATGAAAATAAGGTTAAGCAGAAGGAGGAGAAGGAGCAAGAGAAGGAATAGAAGAAGGGAGGAAAAGATGAAAGACGAAAATGAGAAGGAAAAGAAGGTGAATAAGGAGTAGGAGAAGAAGCAGGAGAATGAAAATGAAAAAAGTGGGAGAAACGGAGGAGGAATAGGAGGAGGAGGAGAAAGAGAAGAGGGAATAGGGAAAAAGAGGAGAAGAAGAACACGAAGAGAAGTATCAGTTCATGAGAAGAAGGATGAAAAATGAAAAAGGGAGAAGGACAGGACAAGGAGAAGGAAAAAGAGAAAGAGGAGGAGAAGAAAATGGAGGAGATGAAGAAGGAAAAGAAGGAGGAGGACAGGCAGGAAAAGAAGAAAAAGAGAAGGAGAAAAAAGAGAAGGAGAGTAGAAGAAGGAGGAAGCGTAGAAAAGAAAGAGGTTGAAAAGAAGTAGAAAAAGAAGAATGAAGAGGAGACATTAACAGCAGGAGAAGGAAGAGTAGAAAGAGGAGAAGAATTAAAACAAGAGAGCGAGAGTTAGGAGAGAGTGAAGCGAAAGGAAGAGACGGAGGAAAGGAGAAGGAGACAAGAAAAAATGAGAAAAAAATAAATGTAAGGCAATAGAAAACTGGAGAGGAAGGGAAGAGAATGAAGGAGACGAAAGAAGTGGATAAAAAGGAGAATAAGAGAATAAAAAACGGAGAATTAGAGAGAAAAGATGGGAGGGAGAAAAAGAAAGGAGGAGGAAATGGAGAAGAAGGATAATGGAGAAATTACGGAGAAGGAAATGAAGGAATAGACATAGAAGGTATATAGGGAAAATAACATGAAGAAGGAAAATGAGAAAAAAGTAGATGGAAAAATTGAAGGAGAAGAAAAAGGAAGAGAGAGAAAGAAAGAAAAGGGAGACAGAGACTAGGGAGGGAGAAGAGAAGAAGGAAGAGAAAGATAGGGTGATAGAAAAGAGGCAAGAAGAAGTGAAGAAGGAGATGAACGAGAACAAAGAGGAGAAGGTATTTCTGAAGGTGGAGAAGGAATATAAAGATATATAAAAGGAGAAGGAAAATAAAGAGATAGAGATGAAGAAGGAGGAGGAGGAGGTAGAGAAGGAGAGAAGGAGAAGGCAATAGGAGGAGGAGGTGGAAGAGAAAGAGAGAGGGAGGAGGTGGAAGAGGAGAGAGGGAGGAGGTGGAAGAGAAGGAGAGAGGGAGGAGGTGGAAGAGAAGGAGAGAGAGAGGAGGTGGAAGAGAAGGAGAGAGGGAGGAGGTGGAAGAGAAGGAGAGAGGGAGGAGGTGGAAGAGAAGGAGAGAGGGAGGAGGTGGAAGAGAAGGAGAGAGGGAGGAGGTGGAAGAGAAAGAGAGAGGGGGGAGGTGGAAGAGAAGGAGAGAGGGAGGAGGTGGAAGAGAAGGAGAGAGGGAGGAGGTGGAAGAGAAGGAGAGAGGGAGGAGGTGGAAGAGAAGGAGAGAGGGAGGAGGTGGAAGAGAAGGAGAGAGGGAGGAGGTGGAAGAGAAGGAGAGAGGGAGGAGGTGGAAGAGAAGGAGAGAGAGAGGAGGTGGAAGAGAAGGAGAGAGGGAGGAGGTGGAAGAGAAGGAGAGAGGGAGGAGGTGGAAGAGAAGGAGAGAGGGAGGAGGTGGAAGAGAAGGAGAGAGGGAGGAGGTGGAAGAGAAAGAGAGAGGGGGGAGGTGGAAGAGAAGGAGAGAGGGAGGAGGTGGAAGAGAAGGAGAGAGGGAGGAGGTGGAAGAGAAAGAGAGAGGGAGGAGGTGGAAGAGAAGGAGAGAGGGAGGAGGTGGAAGAGAAGGAGAGAGGGAGAAGGATAGAGTACGAGATGAAGATGAAGAAGATGAATAGAATTAACGAGAAAGAAATGAAGAAAGAGAAGAAGGAGGCAGAGAAAATATAGAAAGAAAATTAGAAGGAGAAGGGAAAGAGGAAGGAAGAGATAAGAGAGAAAGCGAACGAATTCTGCAATTGATTACCAAAAGCAGCTTACTGACTGTTAAAATTACAAGGCTAAATCTTCTATAAAGTAGGTTGGAAAAACGATAATGCAATTTTTTCCTCTCTGCATTTTCTTGCTTTCTTTTTAAGTTATGCACTAAATTATGCGCTTCAAATCAAAGTATTTTCAGAATTTCTGTCTTTTCTTTCAAATATACATATTTAAAAACCCAAAAGGGCGTCTTTTCTTTTACCAAATTAGTTTGTCTTGCAATGTTCTTTACTGGGCAAATGGAGATTCATTTTCTGCCATTTGCAAATGTTCTCTTTAGCGTTCTATTATTTTTATGTTTTTGATATCGAGTCTTTGACCTAACTCTGAACAATTATATCACTTAAACAATTATTACCTTTTTTGGGTGGATTCTTACTTCTTTTCCTTATGTTTTTTAATTATGTTTTGTCTCACTCTCTTTATATTTTCTCTATTTTATTTTTTTCATTCTTATTTAACTTCTAGTTGCGTTTTTTTTTCATCTCGTTTCTCTGTTAATTTGCCCAAAGTCATTACTCTGTTTACTTACTGCAAAAACTTTATTATTCATCCCTTCACGATGTCCTTCGCTTCGCCTATGTTAAAATGTACATAAGGTTAGTTTCGGTCTGCTTTACATCTATTTATGTATATTCTAAAATCCTCCCCAAAATACTTATTATCCAGGTTATAACTATGATTAAAAGATTCTAACAGAGGAGAAACTAATCCTTCTGAGCTACCAATGGTTCATGATGGTAGTTAGGATTAAAGGTTTCACTACATTTACAACTTGAAATTCAGGTCACGCGGCAGAAGCCATGTGTAATAATGACTTCAATTAATTTAATCAGTGAAGAGAGACCATTATCCTAATATGGCCATCTGCACATAATACTAATGTTGACTCTTCTAAGGATGTCATTTTCATTACAAAAACACAAAATACACTACACAGAGTACACTTTACAGTTCTAGCGAAGCTTTCTGATATACACTTAGAAAGAGTCTGACTTAGAATCTCATATAAATATGGAAGTTCAGATTACCATTCATACTCGTAAAATCTCGTGTCTATTATGTCAGAACATCACATTCATACTAAAAGAACGTATTAACTCCCTATAGGGTATCATAGTTTCAACGTGGTGTTCATATTAAACTTGCTTTTCGTAGACGAATGCAATCTGTGTAGCTCACCTGATAGCACGATACGATATTGGTAAAAACAAACCAATGAGGGAGAAAAAAATTATCCTCATTCATAAGTTGAAATGAAAGAAAAGAGTGAATATAATTTTTATTATTTTTTTTAAAATAGTTCCCTTAGGTGAACTAAATATAAGCAACAACTTGAAACATATTTCCAGAATCAACTGTTAGCTGTTCCACTGGTTTTTGGAATTGAAAATTACAGTATCAACATTATAGCTTTCCTCACTCTTTCGCGTTATTCTTTCAGTAGAGTCAGTCTATGCACAAATGATAAAGGTAACTGACTCTGTAGCCTGTGTCATATTCCTTAAGTTTTATTACGGCTAGAAATGCAATTAGCATCACACACACACGCACACGCACACGCACACGCACACGCACACGCACACGCACACACACACACACACACACGCACACGCACACGCACACGCACACGCACACGCACACGCACACGCACACACACACACACACATTGATTATGGGAGACTTTAATCATAAAGAGATAGATTGGATAAATCTTGACCCACACAGTGGTGAGGACTCATTTGGGGCAAGATTCCTAGATTGCGTACAAGGGAATTTCCTACACCAACATGTAATGGAACCAACAAGAGCCAGGGGTGGGGATGAGCCATCACTACTTGATCTAGTGTTCACAGATAATGTGTTGGATATTGAAAATATTGAGTATGAACCACCAATTGGAAAGAGTGACCACTGTGTGTTGTTGATGGAGTATATCATTGAAGACATTCTTCCTGAGAGTAGAGGCACTGAGGACATGAGGAGGAACTATCCGAAAGGAGATTACATCAAAATGAATGAGCTTTTTGCAGTTATTGACTGGAGAACCTTATTTTACAACAAATCTGTACAAGAAATATATGACATCTTTTGTGAGAAATATGGGAAGATAGTAGATTGCTGCATACCTGTCACCAAAGTAGGTGTAATTCATGCCAGAGAGAAATGGTTCGATAATGGGTGTAAATGAGCTAAGGAGTGGAGAGACAAATGCTGGAAAAGGTATAGGAGGAGAAAAAACATAAATGCCTGGCAAACCTACAAAAGAGCAAGAAATGACTACCTAAGTAAAAGGAGAGAGGCAGAGAGAGATTATGAGAGGGACATCACCAGGAAGGCTAAAGAAAATCCCAAGCTTTTCCACAGCTTTATCAGAGGAAAACTGAAGGTAAAAGAACAGGTTTTAAGGCTAAAGAGAGCGGATGGAAGCATCACTGAGACGGACGAAGGGATCTGCAAAGAATTGAACAAGTAGTTTCAGTCAGTATTTACAGTAGAAAACACCCCACCCCCTCAGATTGCAATGATAGAAGCTCAAGGGCCGGTATTAGAGAACATCAACCTTACGGCCACAGAGGTATGCAAAGCGCTGATGGATTTAAATGTTCATAAAGCTACAGGTCCTGATGACATATCCCCTCATGTGCTTAAAAAATGCGCAAACACAATATCAGTGGCACTAAGTATCATATTTAAGGAGTCACTGGAGTCGGGGGAGATTCCAAGATGCTGGAAACAAGCAAATGTGATACCTATCTTCAAAAAGGGAAGGAGGGATACGGCTCTGAACTATAGACCAGTTTCCTTGACCAGCATAGTTTGCAAACTTATGGAGAAACTACTAAGGAAACATATCTCTCTTCACTTGGAATCCTTCAACTTTTTGTCAGTGAGGCAACATGGCTTCAGAGAAGGAAGATCAACAGTAACAAACTTATTAGAATTTTATGATGAGGTAAGCCAAATCTTACAGGAAAGAGAGGGCTGGGCAGATTGCATATTCCTAGACTTCCAGAAAGCGTTTGACACTGTTCCACATGGGAGACTTATTAGGAAGCTGCAATCAATGGCTAGAATAGGTGGAAATGTCTTGGAATGGATAAAAACTTACTTAGAAGGAAGGGAACAGAGGGTTAGAGTAAGACACTCAGTGTCTGAATGGAGAAGAGTTAGTAGTGGAGTTCCACAGGGTTCAGTTTTAGGGCCACTTTTGTTCCTTGTATATGTAAATGACCTACCAGAGTCTGTAAATTCATTCATGAATATGTTTGCAGATGATGCAAAGATTGTGAAGAAAGTAAAAAACGAGAACAATGGTAGAGAACTTCAGGAGGATCTAAATAATCTGCATGAGTGGTCAGAAAAGTGGCTAATGAAATTCAATACCTCAAAATGTAAGGTAATGAGAATGGGTACAAGTGCAAGAAGGCCCAAGCTTGACTACTCGGTGGCTGGAGTGCAGCTTCAAGAGACAGAAAATGAGAGAGATCTAGGAGTAAACATACTGGCAGATTTGTCTCCAGAAATACATATAAATGGCGTAGTAAGGGCAGCATATGCATTCTTATCAAATGTAAGGGTAGCCTTCAGGCACATGGACAAGGAAATGTTCAGAAATATTTATGTAACCTATGTGAGGCCAAAACTCGAATATGCAGCCCCCTTTTGGAATCCGCACTTGAAAAAGCACATAGCTAAGCTTGAAAAAGTTCAAAGACATGCCACGAAACTGGTGCCAGAAATACGCAATCTCGGTTATGATGAGAGGCTGAGGGAATTAGACTTGCCATCACTCGAAGCTAGAAGAGTAAGGGGGGATATGGTGACAGTCTTTAAATTCCTTCATGGTTATGATAGAGTGGATAGGGATCGATATTTCGATATGGCTGGCTCTAGAACTAGAGGTCATAGTTTGAAGCTTCGTAAGAAAACTTGTTTGCAGGATGTAAGGAAATACTTTTTCAGTGTAAGAGTAGTTGATAATTGGAATTGGCTAAGCGAGGAGGTAGTTAATGCTATCTCAATCCATAGTTTTAAGGACAGGTATGATAAGTATCACTAAGTCTAAAAATGGAACCGATCAGGAGACGGGAAGATACGAGCTTTGTGCTCTTTCCCGTAAACACAATTAGGTAATCACAATTAGGTAATCACACACATATATATATTGCCTTACCGCAGTGCCGTATACGCACGGACGTGGTCCACCATGGATCGCCATGCTTCCCTATATTTCATTCTTCTCCGTATCTGAGCATCCGTCCAAATCCCACCGATCGCTTCTTTTAGTCCATCCAAGAATTTCTTTCTGGGTCTTCCTCTTCTTCCCTTTCCCGGGATTCTCCCAGTCATGCAGGTGATCTCGAGGCCTCCTTCCTTTCTATACGACCTGTGAATCTTAATTGTCTTTAGTATATGTTAGTCATTATTTCCCTTTTGATGTTCAGTCTGCTTAGTATCTCCCCATTTGTTATTTTCTGCGTCCATGAGATCTTCAAATTCTTCTCCATATTCTCATTTCTATCGCTTCTAATTTCTTCCTTGATTGTTTATTGACTGTCCAAGTTTCACATCCATACAGTAATGTTGACCATATGTAGCATTTTACAAATCTTTTCCTTAGCTCCATTGATATTTTTGAGTTTGTAATTAGTTTCTTTATCTTTTCCATGCTTTGGTTGGCTAAAGCTATTCTTCTTCTTATTTCTCTTTCAATTTTGCCATCCCAACTTACAGTACTTCCTAGGTATGTGAATTGTTGTACTTGCTCTATCCTTTCGTTTCCCAATCCTAAATTTACTATTGGACTTCTTCCCTTCTTTGTTATTACCATTGCCTTTGTTTTCTTTATCTGTTCCAGTTTTACGTCACGGACTCCCTTTTCTACTAAGGGCTAGGACGGTTGCCTTCTTGCCAAGGACTTGTTTTGGTAGATGTAATCGTTACCCTGAGTGCATGCCCTGCTAACCTTGCTAACCTCGACCTGACGTCTCAGAGTCGCGGACGCTACCGCTTGAGCCACAGTGACTACCCTATGTTTTCTTTATGTTTTTCTTTATTCCTTTCGATTTGCTTTCATCATCGATCTTCTGCACTAGATTCTGTAACTTCTCCTCGGAATCAGCCATCAGAACTGGGATCATCTGCATACCTTAGGTTGTTCATATTTTTTTCCCACTATTGTTATTCCATCCTCATGTTTCACATCTCTCGTTATTATTTCTGCATATATGTTAAACAGATCTGGTGACATTACGCATCCTTGCCTGACTCCTCGTTTGATTTCTATCCATTAAGTCGTTTCTTCCCCGATTTTATCGGCCACCTTTTGTTTTTCATATAAATTCTTTATCAATCTTAGATCTTTCCTATCTATTCCAATATTTTTCAAAATATTCAGCAATTCTATGTGTTTTTCTTTATCGAAAGCCTTCTCACAGTCTATAAAACAGACATAGACATCGTTTTGTACTGCTATTGCGTTTTGTATCAATCGATTTAGCGTGAAAATAGCGTTTGTGGTACTTTGGTGTATATATATATATATATATATATATATATATATATATATATATATATATATATATATATATATATATATATATATATATATATATATATATATATATATATACACATATACACACACACGAGTCTAGGACAATTATCCCCGTATACAAAACCCCCCCATATTATAACCTAACCTAACCTGACATAACCTAAGGTAACAGCCTATAATAACACGGGGTTCTTGTCCAAAGGGTAATTGTCCTTGAGTAGTTGTCCATGGGGGGCAATTGTCCTGATGCCATACATTAGGTATATATATATATATATATATATATATATATATATATATATATATATATATATATATATATATATATATATATTTATATTTATATTATTATTATAATTATTATAATTATTATTATTATTATTATTATTATTATTATTATTATTATTATTATTATTATTATTATTATTATTATTATTATCATCATTATCATTATCATTATCATTATCATTATTATCATTATTATTATTATTATTATTATTATTATTATTATTATTATTATTATTATTATTATTATTATTTTTATCATTATTAGTAGTAGTAGTAGTGGTAGTAGTCGTAGCAGTAGCAGTAGTAGTAGTTCCTCTAAAAGCCCTCTAACGATGTTTCCTTCATCTCAGATTCAGTTTCTTTATATAATATTCTTTCTTTTTCCTTTATAGTCCTTTTTAATTCCGCTTGTCTAACACCCCACCTCCATCCCCCCATTCCCATTCTTGCAATAACTCCCATAGACTTACAGCCATTACTAGCACCACGACCGCCATAACGAGTGGTAAAGGATACACAGCTAATCTTAACACTCATCCTTTTTACGGCTAATAAAAAAGGAAAGCTCTTCTTCGTTACACTCTCTACATAAACTTCATCGCCTCACCACAATCAGCTGTAGCACAGCTATCTCAAACACCCTTTTCCCCACCTCCCCCCCATTCCCCTTCTTAAGCACACTGGGCGTTGTTAAAAAAAAAAAAAAAAGACATTCACTAGCTCACTCACTTGGTCGCTTACTCACTTACTGACTCACACACACACATACACACACACACACACACACACAGACACACATACACACAGACACATGGGCTCTTTCCCGTAAGCACAATTAGGTAATCACAATTTGGTAATCACACACAACCATACACACACACACTAATGCTACTTCCAACCGACATCTAATCAAAACTAGGGTATCTTGATTGGAAGTATCACTTTCATATATACTAAACACTAGCGCAAAGAAGATGGGAAGCAGTTGTTACCTTTTAGATAAGACATGAAGCATATATAGAGCTGAAAAAGGTAGAAAACATATACCACAAAGGATATAATAACAACACAAATGTGTCAAACAAAATGCCTCTCTATAAAAATGTCCCAGGTCTAGTGTAATCGCAAAAATGACATTTTCAAATGACATAATTGCAACTTACAAACAGCCTCTACGGTCTTTCTACTCGCATATTCTCAAACACCAAGTCTCAAGAAACACTACGAATATAATATATATTAAAAACTGACTAAAAATAATTAATAATAAATCAATCCATAAAGCATGATAAACAATTTAAAATTAATTGAAAGAGATTATAAGAGATATACAGTGGTATTGATGAAGTATATTTAGTTTGCAATAATGAATTGGCGATTGTAACGTGATACTCCTCTTGGATTAAAGGAAATGATTTTTAGTTGATTGGACGTTTCAGTGAAGGGCATTCAAGACCTAAACAACTGTAAGATGGTTATGGATCAGATGTAGTTCCTGATTTATTTTGTAAGTTTAGGTGCACAAATTGAAGATAACAAAACATATCAGATAACCCTTGACTTTGGACGTATACATCTTATGAGATAATAATAATAATAATAATAATAATAATAATAATAATAATAATAATAATAATAATAATAATAATAATAATAATAATAATAATAATAATAATAATAATAATAAAAAAGGAGGATTCATGCGTTCTAGGACTTTATACTTTTAGAAGAATCGTCAAAAATTAGGAGGACCTAGAATGAGATGGGTGGATGGCGTGAAAAGGGCACTGAATGCACGTGGATTGACAGTGGAGCAGGGAAGAGTGCGTGCAAGAGAAAGGAATAAGTTGAGATAGCTTGTGTACAGGTGACACGGGCCAAAGGTTTTTCTTGCACCAGCTAGCTCCGTTCTCTTTATCGAAGTAAGTGATATGAGAATATTGAAAATTTACTTTACATATCACACACGCACGTGCGGCGAATAAAAACATACGCACACAATGTTGTAATATATGATGAATTTATAACCGAAAGAATATATGTGTGAATGGAATTTCGACATTTTTTCACGTTTTGTGTCGCTATAAGTCCCAAGGTAGCAGAGTACACGAACGGATTTAGCTGGGGAATTAACGCCGGATACCCTTCCAACTGCCTCGTTATGGGCTCGAACGTGGGTCCGTCACCTCCCTAGTCGAGCAATCTACCACTACGCTACGACGGTCCCCAATACAATTTCGAGAATTCAAAAATTAAAATCGTAAATTCAAGTCATAAACTGGAGTAGTCTCCGTGGCAAAATGGTGGCGTCTGCGACTCAGGGGCGGCGGGTCGAGGGTTCGCGCCCCGTCGCGGGCTGGGGTTGGTGGGGGCATGCACTCGGGGTGGTGGTTGCGTCTGCCTGGGCGGGTCCTTCGTGGGGGGGGGCGGCCGTCCTAACCCTTGGTGGAGGGGGGAGTTCGTGACATAAAACCGAATCCAATCAATCAGAGGTGCCCATAGGCTCCTAATATATGTTTTCCCGTCGTGGTTTTTATTTTATTTTTTTTTAAATATGTTCCTTGTGAGTACAGTTGTAAGTATGTGAGGGTAATTGTAACTTAAATATCTTACCAGTAGTAAGCTGGCCCATGGCAGCAGCCGCCCGTTGCGATACTACAGCTGAAGGATTTTTAAACTTGAATAGGACTGTCCAGGACAGTTCGATGTTAAGTCTTCCTTCAGTTACGGTTATTTGTTATGCCTACATCAACACTGAATATTCTTGGATATTCATTACACACCTCTTATTATCCCTTCACATCTGACAAGTCATTACACTCTCCA
>JAXCGZ010019884.1:27500-30650 GCA_037179515.1 Halocaridina rubra
TATGCACAATGAAGAAAGCGAATAAGAGATTAGCTAAGCGTATTTTTCGTTGATCTTACCACGACAGTCTCACACATAACAATATGATAAATTAAAGGTAAGCAATAAAGGTTTGCGTTGTTATCATTTCAACCTTGCTTACCAAAACACCTTTGCGCAAAGAGTGATAACAAGTTATTCTTTTATACTGTTTAAGTAAGCATTATTGCAACACAGATATCAGAATTCTAAATTAATGACCAGCAATATTGCAATGCCCTATGGTCGATTACTTACAATAAAACAATAAGACTTTTAACCTAAATGCCCCGAGGTGGTTTATCCCTCTCTTGTCTTGAATTTCAGTACGTCGGCTCTTGGACGGAGAGGTATTTATGTGGAGGTGGCAAAACAAAGAAACATTGTTGGCGATGGCAGAAAGGTGGTACATAAACCCGATTTGGGAGCGGGTTGATGACGCAATATATATCAATATTTACTTACATTTGGTGAAACTTTCGAGCCATAACCACCATACATTTCTAAATAGCTAAGCCCATTTTATTTACCATTTAAAGATAATATTTGCTTCTTTGTGTTGTGGATTATCTCCGTTTTTCGACAGGCATGGGGTTGAGAGAGAGAGAGAGAGAGAGAGAGGAGAGAGAGAGAGAGAGAGAGAGAGAGAGAGAGAGAGAGAGAGAGAGAGAGAGAGAGAGAGAGAGAGAGAGAGAGAGAGATTTATTTTATTTTATTAATTTATTGCGCCAAGGCGTCAGACATTACATGAGTTCATACAAATAATGCTTCAAATGGATATAAAACCAAGAATTGAACATGGTTTACAGGGAGGTGTACATATTGATAAAACATTGCTGCATACTAACACACAACTCACAGAATGGCAGCACAGAGTACATTATATGCAAAAGTAAAGCTCAGAGAAACGCAGAATGCACAAACAGAATTATATAGCAACATACAGAAAATATATGTATAATTCAATATAATTAATGGCCACCAAAGTGAGGAAAACGAGCAAGAATAACATCAAGGTTGTCATCATTAAGTAAAAATGAGCAGATCTGTATTAAGTTCTGACCTCGTGGTAAAACATCTCTCACTGCGGGGCACTGAAGACAATAGTGGTCAAGAGTGTTAGCATTAGTTCGGTCGCATAATGTACAGGAGGTGTACTGTGGCATATCTAGAGTCTGGGAGACCTGCCATAAAGGCCGATACCCCATTCTGAGCCGAGCACTAACTACATTGTTTTTCCGCACCATTAACCCGCGTCTGCGATACTTGTAGCGACTGTGAAGGAAGTGATCATGGTGCTGTATGGACACACTGTTGGCCCTCTCCGTGTCCCTGCGCTGGACCGTCATGGCAAACCCAGCTGAGTAGATGATGTTACGTAGGCATCGGAGGGAGGGCTCAGCGTCCACAGCATGCCCATCCAGCATACAGGCCGCCTTGGCAAGACGATCCGCTGTGTCGTTGCCAGTCAGCCCAATGTGGGATGGAGTCCACACAAATGACACAACAAGAGAAGCATCCCGAGCGGCTGCGAGGCGACATAGTATATCTCCCACAGCACGGCCACAGATAGGTCTTGGCGAGGATAGGGCTTGTAGGGCCGATTGGGAGTCACAAATTATTACCCCATTCACTCGTCGTCGAACAAGGAGAGTCACGGCATCCAAGATGGCATTCAGTTCACAGTAGGTGGAGCTCGACGAGGTGGGTAGTCTACGGCCAATCCATGAATCAGCCGGCACAGGCGGCTCCATGGTGGGGGAAAACACAGCACATGCCGCCCTCCCATCTGCTTGCACAGAACCATCAACATAGACGTGGTGTGCTGCAGGGACAGACGTGGATACATCAGCGATAGTCTCCAGAGCTAACTGTCTCTGCAAGGGGGGATAGACATCCTTCGAGGTCGGTGTATATGTGACAGCGGGGAGGGGGACACGCCAGGGTGGTAAATCTGGGACAGCCGCCTGCACTGGCAGGTCGATGTCAAGGCCACGGAGAATGTCACTCACCACCCTGATAAGGTTATGACCTCCTGCTCGAAGTGGGAGCCTGGGTGCGTCTGGATCAAGGGACGTCCTCATGACAGCAGAGAAGTACGGAGCAAGAAAGGGGTAGTGAAGACACTTAACAGTAAAATAGGACACATTGGCATAAATCCTCTCCACAAGAGGGGGTAAGTTGAGCTCCAACTGCATACTCACAATACGGGTAGAGAGAGAACATCCCAAGATAAATCTCATGACTCGATTCTGGAACTTTTCAAGTGGCTCGAGAGCTGGTTTAGGAAGTTGACACAAGGCAGGAGACAGATAGTCAACCACTGACCGAAGTAGTAGGATGTAGAGGGTCCTCGCCACTGGGATGGAGACTCCTGCAGCATTGTTGGCAAGCCACTTGACAGGTGCAAAGCGGGGCTCCAGACGGTCAAGAAGGCTCTTCACAAAGGGATGAATTCGTTGACGAGCAGGTATAGCTGGGGTGATCCGGACAGGTGCACCTAAATACGTGTACTGTGTGCAGTGAGGGATGACATTACCACCCATGGCGAATGCGGGCAGTGCTCTGCAGTTGCGTGAAGTAAAAATCCTGCTTTTTTCTGGGGAGATAATAAGGCCACAGGAGGTAGCAGACACGTAAAAGTCATGGAGCATGTGCTGAAGGTCGTGAGTTGAGGTCGTGTGGATGCATATGTCGTCCGCATAGCAGGTAACTGTAGTACCGGGGATGACAGGAAGGAGGGAGAGTAGACGATGCATAAGGATATTGAATAGAAAAGGACTTAGCACCCCCCCCTGAGGAGTACCCAGTTCAAACCGTTCATAGGAGCTATACGACCCTTTAAAAAGGACGCTTGATGTTCTGTTGCAGAGATATCCCCGTATCCATTTCAGTATGTTCCCCCGAACTCCAAAGTCCACCAGCTGGTCAAGAATAATTTCCTTGTTGGCTATATCGAAGGCAGATTTGAGGTCCAGGAAGGCGACCACACTGGTGGGAGAAAGACGGGTGTAGAGTTCAGCGAGGCAGTGATGTGTGCTCCGTTGTGGGAGGAAACCATAAAGACTGGGGGAGAGTTTATCCTGTAGACGGTGAGAGAGGAGAGAGAGAGAGAGAGAGAGAGAGAGAGAG
>JAXCGZ010019885.1:0-30628 GCA_037179515.1 Halocaridina rubra
GTAGAATAGAATAGGTTAGACATGCTGAAATTACAATTCAAAAATGGAGCTGCCTCGTGTGTGCCAGTAGGCATGTTGCAGTGTCCTCTATTCTTATGTTCTTAAATGTAGATTAGATAGACATATGACAGAGGTAGGGTGGGTATGAATAGGTTAGTGCTTATTAGAAAAATCATAAAAAGAAAAATAGAATAAATAAGTAGAGTAGAATAGAATAGGTTAGACATGCTGAAAATACAATTAAAAAATGGAGCTGCCTCGCGTGTGCCAGTAGGCATGTTGCAGTGTCCTCTATTCTTATGTTCTTATGTTCTTAAATCACACGTGGTCTATGAAAAACTTAAAAACAGATGCAAGTATATTTCTCACTATAATTCTTACGCTTAAGAAATTAATATACTGTAATAGTGATTGCACGTATATTAAATTTTCAAGTAAAATCAATACATTCGCGTTCTTATCATTCAGTTTAGGCATTAATACAAATAAATGGAACAACCTTTAAACGCAATTACTTTATATTACTCAAATTATAAAAAAAAATGGAGTTTATTACTGCTTATAGCTATTAGTACAAATTATCCATATTAGTAATGGGTACAGAAATTCTACTTTTATCAACTTATTAGGCGCCACACCCCTCATAGGCGGGTTGGCTGAGTCAAAGCATAACTACAAGAAAAAATGGCGGCGTCCACCGACCTCAATTTCTTTTACTAATTGTCCCATTACTCACTGGATACAGATTACAAGTACTTAGCTATTTTAAGGTGGTCCTGAAGAACTTCACGGCAGAACAAACACAGAAGCAGGTTCAAAGATGATCACTATCAAAGGGCCAACACTCTGGAATAATATTCCAGAGCATCTTAAAAATGCATCCTCCTTCACAGCTTTCAAAGGCAAACTATATAGTTTTCTTTTGGACAAATAGTTGCTGCTCATTAAGAACTAATTATTCTCATTGTAAGGAAACAAATATGCAAATGATGCCGATAATAACGATCCTGTATCTAGTGGCATACTTACTACTTTATTATTAACATTATTGTTAACATTTTTAGTACAGCATTATTACATGTCTACTTATAAGTTACTATTAATGTTGAATAACCATTGTACAAAATGGAAATAATTGTTTTGATTTGATTTGATTTGACTTTCGAGTAAAATCGACGAATCGCCGTCTTCTTGGTCGGATCCGGCAACTTATACTTCTTGTAATGGGCATTTTAACTCAATGCTCCGGTCATACCGGCTTATTAAGAAATATCTTAGGAATAGTTCCTTAAAAGTTTCATAATATTCTCTGTTTGACCACTCGTAACTTCTCATCTGCAGACCCAAGTATTTCAGGAAGTCGGTCGCGGGAATTTTGGACGGACATTCTAGGTCTTTTACATTTGCGCCGTCGAGGTATAAAGGTGAATTTTGGACTCGAAGCGCTTTTACAACCAGGGCACGGGGTGGGGGCTTGTCCTGCTTCGTTCCCTGTGTCACCATGGGGCTCGTAGCGGCAGGCTGTTCTTCGATGTTTGAGGCGTCGGTTTCTCTGTCGGCGTTGACCAAGTTCCTTCTCGACGGAGCGGCGTCGGCAGGAGTTTGTAGGCGCCGCACGTGCTCCTCCAGTTCGAGAATTCTCCGGTGTTTGGCCTCGTCACTCATTTCTTGAATTGGGAGATGTTGGATTTCTGCGTTTGCAATTCTTATTTTCTTTTCTTCGCACTGGTTTCTTCTGATATGAGAGTCTCTTCGTATGTTTTTTTCCAGGAGTGTGATCCGTACTGCGCTGCCACCAGTTGTCGTAATGATTTTGTACTATCCCATCTGAATTCACCAATTTGTAAGATGACTGGGTTATCTTACCGCTTGTCACCAGTTGTCGTAAAGTTAATTACTATTCCACCACGTTGTCGTGATGAAATCTTCTCACTACGTTAATATTAGTACCAGAAGGGTGCAAGGTAAGAATGGACAAGCAGTGATTCCTTTATCTTAATTTATTCTAGAGTAAAACACATTCGACGCCTCAATGCAGGATTCCAGAAAATGATAGGAAATATGTAGGAAATGCCTGGAGTTATTTGCAGGTGTAGTCGGACATCTCTCAGTGTTGGTGGGAGAAGAAGGTAACTCTTCTCCTCACTAGAAATAGATTAGAATTGGAATAATGCTTCTCAACAAAACATTACAATTAGAGTAAGACAGTGTCTGAATGGAGAAGAGTTAGTAGTGAAGTTCCACAGGGTTCAGTTTAGGGCCACTTTTGTTCCTTGACTAATGTAAATAATACTTTATTTATTTCCATTTCAATACAATGGGTATTCGTCAGCCAGGGCAAGCCCCAACCCCCCACTGTGGTGTCCACCCACAGCAGTTCCTGCCAGTAAACAGCTAAAACTCTGAATATGTTTGCAGATGATGCAAAGATTGTGAAGAAAGCATGAGACTAGAACAACGGTAGAGAACTTCAGGAAGACCTAAATAGTCTGCATTAGTGTTCAGAAAAGTGGCTAATGAAATTCACTGCTTCTAAATGTAAAGTAATGAGAATGGGTACAAGTGCAAGAAGGCTTGACTACTCAATGGCAGGAGTAGAAAGTCAAGAGACAGTATGAGAGAGATCTAGGAGTAATCATACTGGCAGATTTGTCTTCAGAAATGCATAAAGATGGCATAGTAAGAGCAGCATATGCTTTCTTAGCATATGTAAGGGGGTAGCCTCCAAGCACATGTAAAAGGAAATGTTCAGATATATTTATGTATCCTATGTAAGGCCAAAACATATGCAGCTCCCATTTAGGAATCCACACTTGAAAAAGCACGTACTTAAGCTGGAAAATCTTCAGAGTCACCTGCCCAATCATTATCAGAGTACCCAATAAAATTATTAGATCCATCATTTTTGTAAAGAATATCAAAATTCTGTGTACCTTTAAGATATCTCATTATGCATTTAACTGCTTTCCAATGCTGGATGGTTGGTTTAGAACAATACCTGGAACCACTACTCACAGCAAATCTAATGTCAGGGCTTGTTTTTACAGATAAATACAATAAACTACCAACTGATGACTGATGTTACTCTTGATTACATAATGTACAATTTCCAGTAGTTTTACATGATATTTTATGTGGGTCAACATGTCTCCATTGGCTTTGCATTTCCCACGCCAAATTTTTTCAATACATTCTCAATGTAAAAAGGTTGACCTAGTCACCAAGATCTTTCAATTTGTACTGTAAAGATAGAGAGTTTTTAATTTTCTTCATCATCCTATCAGACTTACATGCCAAAATTATATAATCAACATAGACTGTAATGATGAACAGCTCTTCCGAATTAATATAAATACAAGGATCAGCTGATGTTTGGACAAAACCTTGGATATTGCTTGAAACCATAAATACTCTTCTTGAGTTTACATACAAAATTTTCTCTATCTTTCTCTACAAACCCAGCTTTATGTTTCATATAAACTTCCTCAGTCGAGGTACCATTTAAAAATCCTGTCACATCCATGTGATGTAGTTTCAAATCTTTCTGAACTGTATAACAGTACGGATAGACTCAAACCTAACCACAGGACAGAATGTTTCATCGCAATCTACACCAAATTCTGGTGAGCAGCCTTGAGCAATATGACGAGCCTTGTAACGTTCAATGGAACCATCACCTATTTTTCTTTCAAATACCCATCTGCTATCAAGTGCTTTTCTACCTTCAGGGAGCTCAACCAAATCATATACATCATTTTCATAAATTGAATTCATTTTTTGCTTCATAGCATTTATCCAACAGTTTCCATCAGCACCCATTAATACTTCTTTAAAAGAAGTAGGCTCAGATGCTCTGCAAGTTGCAGCTGAAACCCACTCACCATAAATATTTGGTGCTCGTTTCTCCCTTACTGAGAGCCTTACTTCAGGATCAGGCTCTTCATATACTTCATCATTATTGTATAGAAAAAAATACTACTTTCCTCTAGATAAAGTATCTCAATGGTTGGAGTTACATTTTTGACCTCAAATTCCTCCTTCTCAACTCCACATTGTTACTCATTAAATATTACATTTTGGCTGTATAGTATTTTACCCTTTTATGAATCATACAACCAATATCCTTGTATATCAGTACCATACCCTAAGAAAATTCATTTGATAGACTTTGAATCAAATTTTCTACTTTCATCTTTATGAACATGAACATAGCAAGCACACCCAAAAAACTTTAAATGCTCAACATTTGGTCTTTTACCTGTAAACGCTTGATAGGGAGTGATACCCTTAAGTGCTCTGGCAGGACTTCTATTCTTTAAAGAACAGGCAGTTTGATAATGCCTCTGCCAAAAATTTATGAGGCAACTTTTGATCTATCAACTTGGCCCTAACTTGTTCGACAAGAGTCCTGTTCATCCTTTCACTCACCTCATTTTGTTCAGGAGTTTTGGGAATAGCATACTCATGTCTACTTCCTTCATCTTTAATATATTTCTCAAATTCATTAGATGCATACTCATCTCCATTATCTATACGGAGTGTTTTAATTTTACTATCTATCAGGTTTTTTTATATGATTTTTCCATTCTTTGAATTTATAAAAAAAAATTCATATTTACCTTTAAGTACATACAGCCATACATAACGAGACGCATCATCATTAATGTAAGAAAGTATTCACCATTAACTAAAGATTTTTCATTCATTTTACCACATACGTCACTATGAATTAAATCAAGAGGTTCTCTGACAAATTTTTCATTTTTACAAGGGAAAGGAGTTTTCTTATTTTTTTCCGTTTACTCAAGGTTCACAAAATTCTAGTTCTAAAAGATCATTTTTATACCAAACACTTTAATTTTTTAACACCCTTTTCTTTGCATACAGCATTTACTTTATGGTCATAATGAATACATTTTAAATAACACAAACTATCTTTTTTTTTTCAACTACAGCAAATAGGATTTCAATGACTTAAAAAATCCAACACTCATCACCATGAAACAGTAAAATTGCCAAGTTTCGTAACATTACATACACTAAGTAAATTATAAGATAATTTAGGTACATAAAATACATCAGATAATGTACACTTTTTGACCTTGCCATTTGGTCAACAACATTTTTAAGGCTACTCTGCCAAAACCAACTGAATTTAAAGAATGCCCATCACCTAATGATACAGAAATGTTTTCCCTATCACTGTGGTGATCCGTCTATCACACACAGTTTCATTAGTTATACCTTGTGTGTGTGTGTTTTTGTAATACCATAAGCAGTATTGCATCAGCCTACATGTATATATTCGTCCGAGAGACTATATTATAACCATCATTTATTTTGTCATTAATTCATCATTATCTCATGAATAAATGGGATTTGTTTGTAAAGTTAATCTAAATCTTAGGAAATCCTTAATGATAAAAATATATCATTTTATTTTAGAATACGATGCTCGTCTGATTTCTTTACAGAACGGACGAGAACTCTCTCTGATGACAGCACCAGGTGAGGACCTATTGTTAGAGACTAGTAAAATTCGTGTAAATTTACGAGCATCCCATTTCGCCCCTTGGACTAGTGCTGTCGAATTTGTCAAGCAGTGACTGTGTTTCAATATTGTATAAAGTTCTTGGATTTTGAACAATCATTATTTCAATATTAAGTGTTGTTTGTTTTGATGTGTCCAGCAGTCGTGCCTGGAGCTATAACTCTTTGTCATTTTTGTAAAATTCACCTTATTGCCGCCTAATCTAGAGTAAAATTTATCCTTTTCTTTTAAGCTGATATATTGCTCTCCATTATAATGTTAATTTTTTTCAATACATTTTTACATTTTATCGATGAGTCTTTCATTTAAGCGTGGATTTATGCGGTGTTCAGTTAAATATTATTTAGTGTATGTGTGCCATTAACTAGTGGGAGTTGTCCACTAGCATTAAGCAAACATAACTCATGCACTTCCCCTTTAGTAACGTGCAGTTTGTCTGTTACATTTAATTATAAGCCAGTAAGCTTTTGCCCAAATTTATTTGAAGTTGGTTGAGTAAATATTATTGTGTACGGTAGCCTGCAAAAACTGAGAGTAGACTATTCATTGACCAGGTGAAAGCAGGCATTCTTGTCCTTCGAACCGGATCAAGCCTAACCTAGCTAGCATACTTTACTACATTTACTGAATGAAATTTAGAATAGGCTAACCAGAACAAGATTCTTCCCAGCACAAACAACCAACCTGGTAAAGAGTTGCAAAACAGCGAAGAAGATATAGAGTCTATCTCCACTACTCCTAACAACACAGCAACTATCACTAACCAGGACAACCAAATTACACCTTCCAGAACAAATAACCAACCCAGCAGCAATAGGCTGCAAAATAATGAAGAAAACAGAAAAGACAAAATAGAGAGCAGTCTCTGTTCTAAACATTCCATCGAAGTCCTCTCCCCCACAGCCACAGTTGCCCAATAATGCAAGTGCAAGGGTTACAGCTCATATATATATATATTCGCATTCCTGGCAACCCCTTTGAGAGAGAGATACGTAATACATTGACTAATCAAGGCATTCCTTCTGAAGAAGTCTTGATTAAGGAGCTTTCTCGCAAACCAAACTGGGTTTCCTTCGCAATAACGATATCGAAAGGATTTGAATATGTGCCTTACAACTGAAGCAATGGCCTACAGGCACAATTGTCCAGCCATTTCGTGGGAGCAAACAATGGACACAACCTGGGTATTCTACAAAATATCCCAAACTACAGCAATCGTTTGGGATGATCAACTCTGTGAAGTTAACAGCAAAGAGCTAATGAAACAATCCTCTATACGCGAGACTACAGAAAGAGACACGATACAAACCTCTCTTATCGCCGTCCACGCACAAGAGACTTCTCCTGGAGTGATGGCTCTTACAACCTTAGACACTCACCTAGGCATACAAACTTTGGGAAGGCCCGATCATACCACGGCACGTACTCAAACCAGCGTTACACATCCAACGGCAGGTACAGACACCAGGATCCATGGGCTAACCCCAGAACACACTACAATGATGAATTCCCAGCAGAATCACACAGTCGAAACTACAACTATGACTATGGATACCACCCCAATGAAACATGGTAAGAATGTAACATTAGTACATGTGAACGCTCAGTCCCTGCTCGCTCATTTTGAGGAAATAATAATGCTAACAAAAGACTACAACATAGACATCCTCTGTGTAAGTGAAACTTGGCTTCCTCCTACAACTGAAAATAAATATGTGAATATCCCAGAGTTTAAAATATTTCGCAATGACCATGGCCGAGGGGGTGGGGTTTGTATTTATGTTAGAAATTATCTTAGTGCATCAGAAATAACCACAGGTTTAGAAAAAACTGAGGAGCTCAAAGATATAAGGATCACTGTGCAGTATCAGAAACTTCCATCTTTCATTGTAGGGTGTGTTTACCGTCACCCTAAAGCACCTACCAGTTCATTCAATCATCTGCTAGAAACATTCAGAAATATCTGTGTGGGTCATGAACCCATATACATACTTGGTGATTTTAATGATGACTTGCTCTCAGCAGATAACAAAATGAAAAGGGTGATCAACACTGTGAAGTTAACACAAATAGTGACAAAACCGACCTGCATAACCCCTAATTCTAGGACTCTAATAGATCTGATAATAACAAATAAAGTGGAAAGTATACCCTATTGGGACGTAGTTCCCTGCCCAATTGCAGACCACGAGCTGAACATTGCTATGCTAAACATTCCGGTGTCTAAAAAATTACTCCCCTGATATCTTTTGTGAAACATTAATCAACAACACAAATGCACTTAATAGAATTAAATACACAGATAACGTCGATTTGCAGGTTGAGATTTTAACAAAAGACTTCCTTGAATGCTTAGATAGTTGTGCACCCATTGTAACAAGAAAAATAACCCGCGCATCAGCCCCCTGGCTAACTAATGACATCAAAGAGGCAATGCAAATCAGAAATCAAATACAAAATACAAATACTTAAATATTGATCCAAGCTGGTTTAGCGAGTATCTATCTAATCGTAAACAGTCCATACGTCTTAACAACTTTATCTCTGTGCCAAAAAATGTATCATTTGGTGTTCCACAGGGATCAGTACTTGGTCCTATCCTCTTCTCCATTTATGTAAATGATCTATCTCCTTTCATTTTTGACTGTCTAGTCGTACAATATGCAGATGACACTCAACTACTCCTTAGTGGTGATATTATTAATCTTCCAGAGCTAACTTTAAGAGCAGAAAACACGCTGTCAAAAATTAAAACCTATTTCCAAGAAATTGGGCTGTTAATTAACGAAAGTAAAACACAGTGCATATTTATTGGTTCAAGGTTCCACATAGCGCAAATAAAAAAAAAAAAAAAAAATAATTTTTGCGACAATATTATCACACCTAGCAAAACAGTCAAAAAACCTAGGAATTCACTTTGATAACCACATGTTGTTTGATTCCCACATAGATAAAGTATGCAAAAGGTTACAGGAACATTAATGTACTTATCACGTATAAAAGACAATTTTGAGACTACCACTCGAATAACTGTTGTTGAATCTCTAGCCCTAAGTCACATTAATTACTGCACAACTGTTTGGGGAGCTACCACTAAGACTCAAATAAACAGAATACAGAAGCTTATTAATTTTGCAGCTCGAGTTGCCCTAGGAGGAATAAGAAAATATGACCACATCACACCAGCTCTCAATAAACTTGGGTGGCTGCGGGCAGAAAATAAGGTCGCTTATGCTATTTATGTTTTTTTATTCAAAAATTTGGACCATCAGTATCCTAGCTGGCTATTTGATTTAAAAACAGTCAGGGATATAAGGGGAACCAACACAAGACAGAGCAGTGAGCTCTTTATTCACAGAACAAACACAGAAGCAGGTTCAAAGATGATCACTATCAAAGGGCCAACACTCTGGAATAATATTCCAGAGCATCTTAAAAATGCATCCTCCTTCACAGCTTTCAAAGGCAAACTATATAGTTTTCTTTTGGACAAATAGTTGCTGCTCATTAAAAACTAATTATTCTCATTGTAAGGAAACAAATATGGATATGATGCCGATAATAACGATCCTGTATCTAGTGGCATACTTACTACTTTATTATTAACATTATTGTTAACATTTTTATTACAGCAATATTATTTTCTATGAAAGCTACATTAATTTAACTATATGTCTAACCCTCTTATTTATTAGTTTAATTACATGTCTACTTATAAGTTACTATTAATGTTGAATAACCATTGTATAAAATGGAAATAAATGTTTTGATTTGATTTGATTTGATTTGGTATTGTTTTTGAACTTATATATAAAACCACTGTACATAAATCCATGGCATATTTTTTTGTGATATCACTGCTGATGTCGAATTCTTTAGTCCAAGGGAAGGCTTAGATTAGCTATTTGAATATATGTGATTACCTAATTGTGATTACCTAATTGTGTTTACGGGAAAGAGCCCAAAGCTCGTATCTTCCCGTCTCCTGATCGGTTCCATTTTTAGACTTAGTGATACTTATCATACCTGTCCTTAAAACTATGGATTGAGGTAGCATTAACTACCTCCTCGCTTAGCGAATTCCAATTATCAACTACTCTTACACTGAAAAAGTATTTCCTTACATCCTGCAAACAAGTTTTCTTCCGAAGCTTCAAACTATGACCTCTAGTTCTAGAGCCAGCCATATCGAAATATCGATCCCTATCCACTCTATCATAACCATGAAGGAATTTAAAGACTGTCACCATATCCCCCCTTACTCTTCTAGCTTCGAGTGATGGCAAGTCTAATTCCCTCAGCCTCTCATCATAACCGAGATTGCGTATTTCTGGCACCAGTTTCGTGGCATGTCTTTGAACTTTTTCAAGCTTAGCTATGTGCTTTTTCAAGTGCGGATTCCAAAAGGGGGCTGCATATTCGAGTTTTGGCCTCACATAGGTTACATAAATATTTCTGAACATTTCCTTGTCCATGTGCCTGAAGGCTACCCTTACATTTGATAAGAATGCATATGCTGCCCTTACTACGCCATTTATATGTATTTCTGGAGACAAATCTGCCAGTATGTTTACTCCTAGATCTCTCTCATTTTCTGTCTCTTGAAGTTGTACTCCAGCCACCGAGTAGTCAAGCTTGGGCTTTCTTGCACTTGTACCCATTCTCATTACCTTACATTTTGAGGTATTGAATTTCATTAGCCACTTTTCTGACCACTCATGCAGATTATTTAGATCCTCCTGAAGTTCTCTACCATTGTTCTCGTTTTTTACTTTCTTCACAATCTTTGCATCATCTGCAAACATATTCATGAATGAATTTACACACTCTGGTAGGTCATTTACATATACAAGGAACAAAAGTGGCCCTAAAACTGAACCCTGTGGGACTCCACTACTAACTCTTCTCCATTCAGACACTGAGTGTCTTACTCTAACCCTCTGTTCCCTTCCTTCTAAGTAAGTTTTTATCCATTCCAAGACATTTCCACCTATTCTAGCCATTGATTGCAGCTTCTTAATAAGTCTCCCATGTGGAACAGTGTCAAACGCTTTCTGGAAGTCTAGGAATATGCAATCTGCCCAGCCCTCTCTTTCCTGTAAGATTTGGCTTACCTCATCATAAAATTCTAATAAGTTTGTTACTGTTGATCTTCCTTCTCTGAAGCCATGTTGCCTCACTGACAAAAAGTTGAAGGATTCCAAGTGAAGAGAGATATGTTTCCTTAGTAGTTTCTCCATAAGTTTGCAAACTATGCTGGTCAAGGAAACTGGTCTATAGTTCAGAGCCGTATCCCTCCTTCCCTTTTTGAAGATAGGTATCACATTTGCTTGTTTCCAGCATCTTGGAATCTCCCCCGACTCCAATGACTCCTTAAATATGATACTTAGTGCCACTGATATTGTGTTTGCGCATTTTTTAAGCACATGAGGGGATATGTCATCAGGACCTGTAGCTTTATGAACATCTAAATCCATCAGCGCTTTGCATACCTCTGTGGCTGTAAGGTTGATGTTCTCTAATACCGGCCCTTGAGCTTCTATCACTGCAATCTGAGGGGGTGGGGTATTTTCTACTGTAAATACTGACTGAAACTCCTTGTTCAATTCTTTGCAGATCTCTTCGTCCGTCTCAGTGATGCTTCCATCCGCTCTCTTTAGCCTTAAAACCTGTTCTTTTACCTTCAGTTTTCCTCTGATAAAGCTGTGGAAAAGCTTGGGATTTTCTTTAGCCTTCCTGGTGATGTCCCTCTCATAATCTTTCTCTGCCTCTCTCCTTTTACTTAGGTAGTCATTTCTTGCTCTTTTGTAGGTTTGCCAGGCATTTATGTTTTTTCTCCTCCTATACCTTTTCCAGCATTTGTCTCTCCACTCCTTAGCTCTTTTACACCCATTATCGAACCATTTCTCTCTGGCATGAATTACACCTACTTTGGTGACAGGTATGCAGCAATCTACTATCTTCCCATATTTCTCACAAAAGATGTCATACATTTCTTGTACAGATTTGTTGTAAAATAAGGTTCTCCAGTCAATAACTGCAAAAAGCTCATTCATTTTGATGTAATCTCCTTTCTGATAGTTCCTCCTCATGTCCTCAGTGCCTCTACTCTCAGGAAGAATGTCTTCAATGATATACTCCATCAACAACACACAGTGGTCACTCTTTCCAATTGGTGGTTCATACTCAATATTTTCAATATCCAACACATTATCTGTGAACACCAGATCAAGTAGTGATGGCTCATCCCCACCCCTGGCTCTTGTTGGTTCCATTACATGTTGGTGTAGGAAATTCCCTTGTACGCAATCTAGGAATCTTGCCCCAAAGGAGTCCTCACCACTGTGTGGGTCAAGATTTATCCAATCTATCTCTTTATGATTAAAGTCTCCCATAATCAAAATCCTACATTTTTTCTCCCGCGCCATGTTAACAACTGAGTTTATGACTTCAATCGTACCTATATGACTTTCCTCATAAATTTCAAGCCTATTTTGGTTCCTTGGTGGGTTGTATACAACAGTTATTATAATGCTCTCTGACCCAGTATTTATGCGAGCAACAAGAAATTCCCTGAACTCACTTTCTATAGCCAAGTTTATTTCTTCAACTTGAATCCTCTCACTTATGAGCAGTGCTATCCCTCCACCAGTCCTCTCAGATCTTTCGACCCTTAGTATTCTGAAGCCCTTAGGAAAAACTGTGACACTGTTTATGTCCTCACTCAACTTAGTCTCTGTAATTGCTACTATATCTGCCTTACTGTTGTGAATCCTATCTTTTAATTCTACTGCCTTACCAGCTAATCCATCAGCATTTGTGTATAACAATCTTAATGAGGCCCCATCCCCTGATCTTCTGTCATTATCTTCTTTATCTCCCCTTTGTCTGGAAGTATTCCGTAACGAAAATTTTTCTTCTCTTCTTCATTTCTTTCATCATTTAACCTTCTTGCCTCTTGCAACAAGTTTTTGATCTTTCCCATCTCTTCCTGTGTTCTGTATCGTCTAATGAACACTTCTTTGCATTCTTGAAGGTCTTTTAGACTTTTTTTTCTCAACAATATTTCCCTACATGTCTCCCCTCTCTCAAAGGTTACCTTTGTTGGTCTCGGCTTTCCTTCCCTCGAATATTTACCTAGTTGGTGTATGTTTACAATATCCTCAGGACCACATACTACTCCAAGCTTTCTTATCAGGTCTACAACGTTAGTTTTATTTTCTTCAAGTCTCCCCTGCCATGTTGGCTCCTGGGATTCACTTATGCCTGAGATTACCACTGTCTTCTCCTTATCAAGTGCCTGTCTGATGAGTGGGTTTGCCCTTTCCATCACAAGTGTACCTAGGATATAGATATTATAATCCTAGTGAACTTAGGTATTAGTTTAGTATGGCCACCTAGCCAAAATTATTGTGATTTGTATAAGGTAAAGATTAGGCCAGCAAGATGTCTTTACCATCAATCGATGAAAGTAAAGTATTTGAACTTTACAAGGTTGTAACCAACGATCTGATAGACATTCTCAGTTCTATAGAACATGACCTTAAAGCGTCTCCTCCACCATCCTTACGGTCGTTACAGTTTTCAGAAGCAGAACTTATAAAGTTGCACGAGTTCATTGATG
The DNA here is from genome assembly GCA_037179515.1 of Halocaridina rubra. Lineage (NCBI taxonomy): Eukaryota > Metazoa > Arthropoda > Malacostraca > Decapoda > Atyidae > Halocaridina > Halocaridina rubra. The sequence goes on from JAXCGZ010019885.1 coordinate 13,176, forward strand.
TACATTGGACAGCTAGTCAAGATGCTGTTGATAGTACCCAGCTTAGCCAAGTTTCTAGAGAGCACAGAACTCTGAATCGTAATGCCTATATAGTACTCATACAAATTAAGTCAGCTATAGATGATCATTTGATCTTTGGTAGTCAAGCGCAAGCTACAACTAGTCAAGCTTCTAGTCAGACAGTAGTACCTGCTAGACCCCTTCCACACCCTAAGTTGCCTGAGATTAAGATTCCTGAATTTGACTATCAATTGAGTCAGAGGAATTGTTTTGGAGAGTCCTCTAGTAGTTTAATTGATAGTCGTCAAGACTTTGAGCCGGTATTGAAATTTAGCATGCTCTGATCTTATTTGAGAGGTAAGGCTTACAGAATTCATTTAAGGTCTTCCCATAACTAGTGGAAATTACAGTATAGCATTAAGTTTGTTGAGAAAAAGCTTTGCTGACAATGACCTTTTGTTGCAACAATTACATTTAGATTTGATGAACATAAAACCCCCTGAACATAATTTAACTGAGTTGACTGAATTTCAGTTAACATTTCAACATTTGCTGATGCAATTAGAGAATGTAACCCAAGTACCTTCTGATGACTACCTAATAAAAGACATAATTGCTAAGAAATTTAGTCCTAAAGCTTTAGAGTACCCTTTTAATAAGTACAGTACTTATACTTTTACTATTATACAATTGAAGGATGGTATTGGACACCTTATCAAGGTCATGAAATGTTCTCGTATTCTCTCTGATCGGTCTAGGAATAAGCAAGGCTCACATTCTGATGCACATTCCAAAACTAAAGTAGTAGTTAGTCAGAATTCTAATACAAATTCTAATCATAAGCAAGTAGTTGTGTCCCAGACTCAAAATAAGTCTAATTCGTCATCTAGCAATTCAAGTACTTGGAACAAACCTTGTCTCTTTTGTAAGGATATTCATAATATTAAGTTTTGTTCTAATTACGCAACTCATGAAGACAGGAAGAACAGAGTTAGAGAGTTAGAACTATGTTTTGTGTGTAAGCAGGAAGGCCATAGAGCCTCACAGTGTAGAGAGACAGCTGAGTGTAGATATTGTAATGGCAAACATCATACCTGATGTTTTGATTTGATTAGTATGAAACTAACCAACCGTAGTACTGCAGTTAATCAAGTGTCAGTGGCGTCTAATGCCCCAACAGTTATTAATAATGGAACTAACCTTAACAGTAACATTCCCACTAATCAAGTAGAAGTGGATGATAAATTTAGAATCCTGTCAGGAAGAGATGACAGTGTCGCTAATTCTGTTCAAACAGCTGTCCAGACTAATAAGGTTCCACTTCCTTCAGTAGCACTTCCTACAGCAATTGTTAAGATTTCTGGTGCTGGGGTACGTTAAACAGATAGGATGTTTTTAGATACTGGTGCTCATCGGTCTTTCATTCATTCTGCAGTAGTAAAGCGCCTTAAACTCGATCCAGTGTTTCGTATCTCACTTAAACAGACTTCATTTGGTAATCAAACCGAAAACATTTCATGTGACGTCGTTCGTGTTGTAGTACGCATTGGTACACAACGTATTCCGATTTATGCTGTCGTCTATGATAAGGTTAACACTACGTTATATGTACCTGGCATTGCTAGCGTTGCAGAAACACTCACAAAAAAGGAGATCAAACTTGCAGATCCTAACATTGAGTCTGATGTGATTAGTGACATTGGTATGGTAATTGGTGCAGATTACTATTCTAGACTTGTGACCAACCGTACTTTCTATTCCGGAATTACACTTTTGTCTAGTCCAGCAGGTTCAATTATCTTTGGACCTATGCCAAAGTGGGCAACTAGTTCTCAGTCAGTTAACACAGTTAATGGGCAACATGTGTTTTGTGCTCTTGTAAGAGTACAAACCCTAGAGTCAGAAGTTCAGAACCTTTGGAATTTAGATGTTGTTTTTATTAAGAATGAAACTTTAATGCCTGAGGAAGTACAATCAGTGAGTCATTTTGAGTCCACTTGCCAGAAGGCAGACAATCTGTATATTGTGGAATTACCCTTCAAGGACAATGAGAGACCAGCAACTAACTATAGAAGAGCTTATGATCAGCTCATGTCACTAGCTAAATCCTTTGCAACTCGTCCAGAACTTTATGGACAATACTCAGAGATTTTTAATGAGTACATTGAACTGGGATTCATTGAGAAAATTTATAACCCTTCAGTAACAGACGAATTGACTCATTACTTACCTCATCATCCAGTCTACAAGAATTCTCCTACCACTCCTATTAGAGTAGTGTTTAATGCTTCTAGTAGAGCTGATTCAAAATCAAAGTCTGAATGACTGTTTACTAACAGGCCCAAGCCTAACCCATAAACTTGTTGATTCACTCAATGAATTTCGTACTAACCCTGTAGCTGCTGTATCAGATATTTCCAAAGCCTTCTCGTGTATAGGTATTTTGCCAAACTGCAGAGATTTCTGTAGATTCTTGTGGTTCGAGGATGAAACACTTCAAAAGGTAGTTACCTTTAGATTTAAAGTAGTAGTTTTTGGTGCAACATCATCTCCCTTTTTGCTTCAGAAAACACTCACATATCGCTTGGAGACACAGTCACATCCAATAGCTAAGTCTCTGATCTCTCATTTCTATGTAGATAACTTTGTTTGTACCTATTCAGACTCTGAACAGTTAAAAACAAAGTATCCCTTGTAAATTCTATTTTAGCAGAAGCCTCTATGCTATTACAAGGTTGGGTGACTGATGATGTAAAATTTAATGATGAAGTAGGTGTTAATCATGACCATTTGGGTCTGAATAATATAAGTGCTTTGGGAATTTCTTGGAATGTTGTACACTATGACATCAAATTATACTCCAGTAAGAAAGTGTGCATCATCAAATCACCAAGAGATCAGTTGTATCTGTAATTGCTAGTGTATTTGATCCTTTAAGATTGTTATCACCATTCTTGATCAAGGGAAAGTTATTCATTTCAAAATTATGGAGAAGTAAGTGTTCTTTAGATGAACCTTTGCCAGAACCTTTAGTACAAGAATTTTCAGTTATTTGCAGAGATTTGAATCAGATGTCAACCATTCAATATCCTAGATTGTCCCTGGTGTATCAGATTTGCACATATTTTGTGATTCATCTAAAGTAGTTTATGGATTAGTTGCATATGCTGTGGACTTAAGAAGCAAATCTAGTGATATCATTATGAGTAAAGTAAGAGTATCACCAAATCCTCCACTCACCTTTCCTAAGCTAGAGTTACTCTCACTTACTTTAGCCTCAGCATTGGATCTGACACTCTTGTCTAATGAGAAATTAGCATTCAAAGGTTGCACTATATGGTGTGACAGTGAAGTTGCCATTAATTGGGTGTATTATGATTCATCATCAGATGTTTTTGTGAGAAACAGAGTGTGTGAAATTCGCAACTAATTATTCTCATTGTAAGGAAACAAATATGGAAATGATGCCGATAATAAGTTTGATTTGAACATTTTGCATGTCCCATCTAGAAAGAATCCTGCAGATATATTGACCAGAGGTGTTAGTGTATCAAAGTTGAATAGCAATGTCATGTGGAGACATGGACCTTCATTTTTGCTTAATCCATCAGAATATCCACAACAGAAAGAGTTCATTGTTAATTCTACAGTAGTGTATGAGATTTTAACAGAACCTAATGTTAATGAACCCATACTTCCTCATTTTGAGATGAATAAATATTCATCTCTTGCTGAAGTTATGAGAATCATGTCATATGTAAAGCAGTTCTGTAATCATTATTTCCACGACAAGTTCAGGTTGAATACTCTTCATGCTTGTATTAGATTAGCCCAGTTGCAAAGTTTTCCTACTTTATTTGCATTTTTGAAACGACCTGAGCAAAGTGCTAAACCAGCTTCAGAACTCATTAATTTGTAAAACAATTAGATTTACATTTGAACGAAGATCAGTTAACTTGTTGTGGCAGTAGATTACAGAATTCAGATCTATCTCCTGAAGAACAATTTCCAATTTACTTACCTGCCAAACATCCATTGACCAAACTTATAATAGTTCATAATCATATTCAACATCATCATTGTTTATTAGGACAAATGTTGTCAGGACCTAGGAAACAGTTTGGAATCTCTAAAGGTAGAGTTATTGTGAAGAAAATATTAAAAACATGTATTTTGTGCAAAAAGGCATTTGGCAAGACGATCTCTCAACCAGGTCCCCCTCCTTTGCCAGAGGCAAAAGTCAGATTTGTTAGACTCTTCAACTCAGTTGGAGTAGGATACGTTGTAAATGATGCCTTTATATTTTCTGTTTTTGTTCTACAATTTATTATGTGTGTAAATGTGATTTATTTAGCTTCCTACCCTTTTTGGGGGGAGAGTGTGGTGATCTATCTATCACACACAGATTCATTAGTTATACCTTGCGTGTGTGTGTGTGTGTGTGTGTTTTTTTTTTTTAATACCATAAGTAGTATTGCATCAGCCTACATATATATATTCGTTTGAGAGACTATATTATAACTATCATTTAATTTGTCATTAATTTATCATTTTCTCATGAATAAATGGGATTTATTTGTAAAGTTAATCTAAATCTTAGGAAATCCTTAATTATGTAAAATATGATAAAAGTATATCCTTTTATTTTAGAATGTGATGCTCGTCTGATTTGTTTACAGAACGGACGAGGACTCTCTCTGAAGACAGCACCAGGTGAGGACCTATTGTTAGAGACTCGTAAAATTCGTGTAAATTTACGAGCCTCCCATTTTGCCCTTTGGACTAGTGCTGTCGAATTTGTCAAGCAGTGAATGTTTCAATATTGTATAAAGTTCTTGGATTTTGAACAATCATTATATCGATATTAAGTGTTGTTTGTTTTGATGTGTCTAGCAGTCGTGCCTGGAGCTATAACTCTTTGTCATTTTTGTAAAATTCACCTTATTGCCGCCTAAACTAGAGCAAAATTTATCCTTTTCTTTTAAGCTGATATATTGCTCTCCATTATAATGTTAAGTTTTTTCAATATATTTTTACATTTTATCGATGAGTCTTTCATTTAAGCCTGGATTTATGCGGTGTTCAGTTTAATGTTATTTAGTGTATGTGTGTCATTTACCAGTGGGAGTTCTCCACTACTATTAAGCAAACATAACTCATGCCCTTCCCCTTTAGTATCGTACAGTTTGTCTGTTACATTTAATTATAAGCCAGTAAGTTTTAGCCCAACTTTATTTGAAGTTGGTTGAGTAAATATTATTGTGTATGGTAGCCTGCAAAAACTGAGAGTAGACTATTCACTGACCAGGTGAAAGCAGGCATTCTGGGAATAGTCACCACAATCACTATATTCTATAAAAGAATTCTTATTATCACACAGGTGGCATGAGGCACATGCATCTATAATCCATGTTTCAACCATGACATCTTCTGTACTAAAGGTTCTGGCAAAGGTTCATCCCAAGAACACTTACTTCTCCATAATTTTGAAATGAACAACTTTCCTTTGATCAAGATTGGTGATAACAATCCTAAAGCATCAAATACACTAGCAATTACAGATACAACTGATCTCTTGGTGATTTGATGATGCACACACTCCTCCTTGCACACTTTCTTACTGGAGTACAATTTTATTTCATCGTTTACAACATTCCAAGAAATTCCTAAAACATTTATATTATTCAGATCCAATTGGTCATGATTAACCCCTACTTCATCATTAAATTTTACATCATTACTCACCCAACCTTGCAATGGCATAGAGGCTTCTGCTAAAATAGAATTTACTATGGGATACTCTGTTTTTAACTGTTCAGAGTCTGAATAGGTACAAACAAAGTTATCTACATAGAAATTAGAGATCAGAGACTTAGCTATTGGATGTGAATGTGTCTCCAAGTGATATGTGAGTGTTTTATGAAGCAAAAAGGGAGATGATGTTGCTACCCATTTTCTCTAAAATATTAGAAAAAATTGTTGCATGCCAACTTATGTCATATTTAGAATCAAATAGACTACTAACGATTAGCCAACATGGTTTCAGACCAAAACTCTCGACGGAAACTGCACTGCTTAAAGTTACGAATAGTATATATAATAATATAGATATGAAAAAAATATCCTTGCTAGTTTTGTTGGACTTATCAAAAGCCTTCGACAGTGTAAACCATGAAATTCTTTTAAGTAAATGTATTAACTTAAATATTGATCCAAGCTGGTTTAGCGAGTATCTATCTAATCGTAAACAGTCCATACGTCTTAACAACATTATCTCTGTGCCAAAAAATGTATCATTTGGTGTTCCACAGGGATCAGTACTTGGTCCTATCCTCTTCTCCATTTACGTAAATGATCTATCTTCTTTCATTTCTGACTGTCTAGTCGTACAATATGCAGATGACACTCAACTACTCCTTAGTGGTGATATTAATAATCTCCCAGAACTAACTTTAAGAGCAGAAAACACTCTGTCAAAAATTAAAACCTATTTCCAAGAAATTGGGCTGTTAATTAACGAAAGTAAAACACAGTGCATATTTATTGGTTCAAGGTTCCACATAGCACAAATTCCAGACAACACAACAATTAATTTTTGCGACAATATTATCACACCTAGCAAAACAGTCAAAAACCTAGGAATTCACTTTGATAACGACATGTTGTTTGATTCCCACATAGATAAAGTATGCAAAAAGGTTACAGGAACATTAATGTACTTATCACGTATAAAAGACAATTTTGAGACTACCACTCGAATAACTGTTGTTGAATCTCTAGCCCTAAGTCACATTAATTACTGCACAACTGTTTGGGGAGCTACCACTAAGACTCAGATAAACAGAATACAGAAGCTTATTAATTTTGCAGCTCGAGTTGCCCTGGGAGGAATAAGAAAATACGACCACATCACACCAGCTCTCAATAAACTTGGGTGGCTGCGGGCAGAAAATAAGGTCGCTTATGCTATTTATGTTTTTGTATTCAAAATTTTGAACCATCATTATCCTAGCTGGCTATTTGATTTAAAAACAGTCAGGGATATAAGGGGAACCAACACAAGACAGAGCAGTGAGCTCTTTATTCACAAAACAAACACAGAAGCAGGTTCAAAGATGATCACTATCAAAGGGCCAACACTCTGGAATAATATTCCAGAGCATCTTAAAAATGCATCCTTTTTCACAGCTTTCAAAGGCAAACTATACAGTTTTCTTTTGGACAAATAGTTGCTGCTCATTAAGAACTAATTATTCTCATTGTAAGGAAACAAATATGGAAATGATGCCAATAATAACGATCCTGTATCTAGTGGCATACTTACTACTTTATTATTAACATTATTGTAACATTTTTATTACAGCATTATTATTTTCTATGAAAGCTACATTTAATTTAACTATATGTCTAACCCTCTTATTTGTTAGTTTAATTACATGTCTACTTATAAGTTACTATTAATGTTGAATAGCCATTGTACAAAATGGAAATAAATGTTTTTGTTTTTGTTTGTTTTGTTTACTACTTTAAATCTATAGGTAACTATTTTCTGAAGTGTTTCATCCTCGAACCACAAGAATCTACAGAAATCTCTGCAGTTTGGTAAAATACCTATACGTAGGAAGGCTTTGGAAATGTCTGATACAGCAGCTACAGGGTTAGTACGAAATTCAATGAGTGAATCAACAAGTTTATGGATTAGGCTTGGGCCAGTTAGTGAACATTCATTCAGATTCTTTGATTGTGAATCAGCTCTACTAGAAGCATTAAACACTACTCTAATAGGAGTGGTAGGAGTATTCTTGTAGACTGGATGATGAGGCAAGTAATGAGTCAGTCTGTCTGTAACTGAAGGGTTATCAATTTTCTCAATGAATCCCAATTCAATGTACTCATTAAAAATCTCTGAGTATTGTCCATAAAGTTCTGGACGAGTTGCAAAGGATTTAGCTAGTGACATGAGCTGACCATAAGCTCTTCTATAGTTAGTTGCTGGTCTCTCAGTGCCCTTAAAGGGTAATTCCATGAAAAACTGATTGTCGGCCTTCTGGCAAGTGGACTCAAAATGACTCAATGATTGTACTTCCTCAGGTGTTTAAGTTTCATTCTTAATACCAATAACATCTAAATTCCAAAGGTTCTGAACTTCGGACTCAAGGGTTTGTACTCCTACACGAGCACAAAGCACATGTTGCCCATTAACTGTGTTAACTGACTGAGAACTAATTGCCCACTTTGGCATAGGTCCAAAGATAATCGAACCTGCTGGACTAGACAAAAGTGTAATTCCGGAATAGAAAGTATGGTAGGTCACACATCAGACTCAACGTTAGGATCTGCAAGTTTGATCCCCTTTTTTGTGAGTGTTTCTGCAACATTAGCAATGCCAGGTACATATAACGTAGTGTTAACCTTATCATAGACGACAGCATAAATTGGAATACATTGTGTACCAATGCGTACTACATCACGAACGACGTCACACAAAATGTTTTCGTCTTGATTACCAAATGAAGTCAGTTTAAGTGAGATACGAAACACTGGATTGAGTTTAAGGTGCTTTACTACTGCAGAATGAATGAAAGACCGTTGAGCACCGGTATCTAAAAACAACCTAACTGTTTCACGTACCTCAGCACCAAAAATCTTAACGATTGCTGTAGGAGTGCTACTGAAGGAAGTGGAACCTTATTAGTCTGGACAGCTGTTTGAACAGAATTAGCGACACTGTCGTCTCTTCCTGACAGGATTCTAAACTTATCATCCACTACTACTTGATTAGTGGGAATGTTACTGTTAAGGTTAGTCCCATTATTAATAACTGTTGGGGCATTAGACGCAACTGACACTTGATAAACTGCAGTACTACGGTTGGTTAGTTTCATGCAGAGAAAGGTATGATGTTTGCCATTACAATTTCTACACTCAGCCGTCTCTCTACACTGTGAGGCTCTATGGCCTTTCTGCATACACACAAAACATAGTTCTAACTCTCTACCTCTGTTCTTCCTGGCTTCATGAGTTGCGTAATTAGAACAAAACTTAGTATTATGAATATCCTTACAAAAGAGACAAGGTTTGTTCCAAGTACTTGAATTGCTAGATAACGAATTAGACTTATTTTGAGTCTAAGACACAACTACTTGTTTAGGTACTGGACTAAACCTATGATTAGAATTTGTACTAGAATTCTGACCAGTTACTACTTTAGTTTTGGAATGTGCATCAGAATGTGAAACTTGCTTATTCCTAGACTGATCAGAGAGAATACAAGAACATTCCATGACCTTGATAAGGTGTCCAATACCATCCTTCAATTGTGTAATAATCAAAGTATAAGTACTGTACTTATTAAAAAGGTACTCTAAAGTTTTAGGACTAAGTTTCTTAGCAATTATGTCTTTTATTAGGTAGTCATCAGAAGGTACTTGGGTTACACCCTCTATTTGCATCAACAAACGTTGAAATGTTAAGTGAAATTCAGTCAACTCAGTTAAATTATGTTCAGGGGGTGTCATGTCCATCAAATCTAAATGTAATTGTTGCAACAAAAGGTCATTGTCGGCAAAGCTTTTTCTCAACAAACTTAATGCTATACTGTAATTACCACTAGTTATGGGAAGACCTTCAATGGTACTATAAGCTTTACCTCTCAAATAAGATCTGAGCATGCTAAATTTCAATACTGGGTCAATGTCTTGACGACTATCAATTAAACTACTAAAGGAATCCCAAAAACAATTCCAATGACTGAACTGACCATCAAATTCAGGAATCTTAATCTTAATCTGTCTGACTAGGAGCTTGACTAGTTGTAGCTTGTGCTTGACTACCAAAGGACAAATGATCATCTATAGCTGACTTAATTTGTATGTGCACTTTATAGGCATTACGTTTCAGAGTTCTGTGCTCTCTAGAAACTTGGCTAAACTGGGTACTATCAATAGCATCTTGACTAGCTGTCCAATGTACATCAATTGACTTGTACAACTTTGTAAATTCTGCTTCTGAAAACTGTAACGACCGTAAGGATGGTGGAGGAGACGCTTTATGGTCATGTTCTATAGAACTGAGCATATCTGTCAGATCATCGGTTACAACCTTGTAAAGTTCAAATGCTTTACTTTCATCAATTGATGGTAAAGCCATCTTGCTGGATTAATCTTTACCTTATACAAATCACAATAATTTTGGCTAGGTGGCCAAACTAAACTAATACCAAAATTCACTAGGATTATAATATTTATATCCTAGGTACACTTGATTACACACGCATGTATTCAAATAGCTAATCTAAACCTTCCCTTGGACTAAAGAATTCGACATCAGCAGTGATATCACAAAAAATATGCCATGGATTTATGAGCAGTGCTTTAATATCAAAGTTCAAAAACAATACCAAAGGTAGCCTATTCCAAATTCCATTCAGTAAATGTAGTAAAGTATGCTAGCTAGGCTAGGCACCATCCGGTTCGAAGGACCAGAAAAAACTAAAATATGTGGTGACTATTCCCAGAATGCCTTCTTTCACCTGGTCAATGAATAGTCTACTCTCAGTTTTTTGCAGGCTACCGTACACAAAAATATTTACTCCACCAACTTCAAATAAAGTTGGGCTAAAACTTACTGGCTAATAATTAAATATAAGACAAACTGTACGGTACTAAAGGGGAAGGGCATGAGTTACGTTTGCTTAATAGTTAGTGGAGAACTCCCACTGGTTAATAACACAAATACACTAAATAATATTAAATGAACACTGCATAAATCCAGGCTTAAATGAAAGACTCATCGATAAAATATAAAAATATATTGAAAAAAAGTTAATATTATAATGGAGCAATATTTCAGCCCAAAAGAAAAGGTTAAATTTTACAAAAATAACAAAGAGTTATAGCTCCAGGCACGACTGCTGGACACATCAAAATAATAATTGTTCAAAGTCCAAAAACTTTATGCAATATTAAAACAGTCACTGCTTGACAAATTCGACAGCACTAGTCCAAGGGGCGAAATGGGAGGCTCGTAAATTTACACGAATTTTACGAGTCTCTAACAATAGGTCCCAACCTGGTGCTGTCCTCAGAGAGAGTCCTCGTCCGTTCTGTAAACAAATCAGACGAGCATCACATTCTAAAATAAAAGGGTATAATTTTATCATATACATAATTAAGGATTTCCTAAGATTTAGATTAGCTTTACAAACAAATTCCAATTATTCATGAGAAAATGATGAAATTAATGACAAAATAAATAATAGTTATAATATAGTCTCTCAATGAATATATTCATGTAGGTAGATGCACAATATTACTTATGGTATTACAATAAAACACACACAAGGTATAGCTAATGAAACTGTATGTGATAGACAGATCACCACAATATTCTATGAATGAATTATTATCACACATGTGGCATGTGGCAAATGAATATAGAATCCATGTTTCAACCATGACATCTTCACCACAAGCTGACATAGCATGGGCTGCAAACAGCTCCACACTCTCATTACTTTCATATTTAGTTTCAGTACCATTTGATTTTTCTTTAAAGCTAGGCTTATTAGGCCTAGAATAATTTTTCAAAAACCATCAAGTTTTTTACTATGCTCTGGTTTACCACAGTTATGACACTTAAAAAATATTCTTAGGCTTAAATTTCTTGCCACCATAGGCCTTTTCTTGCTGGACATTGACATTTGAACTACCACTCTCTTTAGAGTAGACAAACATTTTCTTTCCTCATGTAGTAACCTTTCAATCACAGTTTCTAATCATGGTACAGCATTTTAAGACTAGCTTCCAATTCTGTGACTAAAACATTATATGAGTCTTGTAGGCTAGCTGAAAGATAAAGTACTCTATCCTCTTCACTAACAAAATCTCCAATAGCAGATAGTTCATCAAATATATCAGTCATAGTTTTTATATCATTCTGTACTGAACTGCCTTCTCTTAGCCTTAAAGAAAATAATTTTCTACGCAACTGCAATTTATTAGACCATGTTTTCTTCTAGAACTAGTTACAAAGTTTTTTCCAAACTTCTTGGGGATCTTTTGGACCATCAATCATATAAAGTAAATACAATAATAGACAATGTTTTTTTCTCCTAACAACATATTTCCTGTAGTTGGTAGTGTCTGATGAATCAGGGACAGTCTCAGTTCCATCTATTTGGCCCCAAATATCTTCTTTAATGAGAGCCATTCTAACCTGAATTTTGCAGGTAGCATAATTATTGCCATCCAGAGGCACAATGACACTTTTCAAATCGGCCATTTCAAAAAGCAAAGGCACTCAAAGACTTACCGCAATTCACTAGGCTAGGCTAGTCATCTGGGTTACTTAACCATCGGAAGCTAATTGTTAGCTTAGGGTACTGCCGGTTACCGGTAGGCGAGGAAATCATTCAGACCAGCTTCCACATAACAACTTAGATTTTGTCTTCATTTCTTTTTTTCTCGGACATCAACTATGAACCATGGATCCGCAGCAACTGGGCCCATAACCTGTTGGGTATAAAACCCATATATTCTATAAGTACATAGTAATCCAAGAAAGATTTAATGAATCGTCCTTCAGCCCTTTATGTTACTTTATTCTCAAGATGCCGAAAAGCAACAACAAAAAATGGTATATTAAATGGTACACTCATCTAATCAAAGTTATTATTTTATATCTATTCTAATGTGAAAACAATGTCTTCTTGCAGACAATATCAACAAAAGATTAATAATCTTTTATAAAAGATGTATAAATAATATATCTTCAACATATTGCCCTGGGGATAATATGGAGTAGTGCTACTAGTAGGAATCCCTCGGCTGTTGAGAAAATGGCAGGCGTCTGCTGACATAAACGAAGCTTCTTTGTCAGAATGGATGTATGCAGGCATACAAAATATTGCAAACAATTGACTAAGACATCCGATAACAGTCCGTGAGCTCATATCAGGGCATGCAAATGCAAATGGGAACCGTGAAAATTCGTCAATACCAGTCAGTAGATACTGATTCTTTGATGAGAATAGCAGTGGTCCTTTAAAATCAATACTAAGTCTTTCAAATGGAACCGTTGCTTTGATCAAATGAAATGATTCAGGTTGATAGAACTGTGGCTTACACTGAGCACAAACTGGACATGAGGAAGTTACCCTTTTTACCTCCTCCACAGAAAATGGAAGGTTTTGCATCCTAACAAAGTGCGCCATTTGTGTTATACCAGGGTGGCAGAGTGAATTATGTAACTTCAGTTAAGTTTCTATACCCACAGCAGAGCAATACACCCTTGATAAAGCATCAGCAGGGATATTATCCTTGCCAGACAGATATTGAATGTCAAAATTGTAACAGGCAAGCTCAATTCTCCACCTCTGTATTTTGTCATTTTTTATTTTGCCTGATTGCTTTGAGTCCAACATAAAAGCCACTGATTTCTGATCGGTAATAAAAGTAAAATGACGCCTAGTCAGATAGTGACACCATATGCGAAGTGCTTCTACTATTGCGCATGCCTCCTTTTCTATAGCAGAATGTTTCCTTTGGCTGGGGCTAAAAGTCATAGAAAAGAAGGCCAAGGGTCCTCCTGACTGATTCAGAGTGGCTGCCACAGCATGCTCAGATGCATCCGTCTTTACCACAAATGGGATAGTTTCATCAATGGATTGAACTACCTAGTTCTCAATTTCAATTTTTAATTGTTTTAATACCTCCTTAGCAGCTTCAGAGAGTGGAAACGTTTTAGCCTGAATCAGAGGAAAATCTTTCTCAGAGTAGCTTGCTATCCACTGTGAATAGTATGAGAACATACCAAGAGCTCGATGTAATGAAGCAATATTATGTGGAATGGGCAACTCCCGTAACAGCTTAGACATTTTGAATCGGGTTTTATCTTCCCATCAGAGAGTATAACCCAAGAAATCTATGGATGAAACTGAAAACAAACACTTATCAAGATTAAAGGTCAAATTCGTCTGCTTAGCAGCCTCCATGAATCTTCCTAGGTTAGTATCGTGCTCCTCTTTAGTTTTCCCACAGACATTAATATTGTCAAGATACACAACAGTATTTGCAAGATCACTGTCAGCAATAAATTGGTCTATTATCCATTGGAAACAAGCGACACCATTGGTTACCCCAAATGGGATCCGGGTAAATTGGTACGGGTGATTACAAACTTCAAAAGCTGTGCATGGTTTGTCCTTGTTACGTATTGGAATTTGATGATAGGCAGACTTTTGGTCAATTGTTTTGAAACACCAGTTCATCAATTTTTGGAAGAGGGTAAGCATCCAACAGTGTAAATCGGTTGAAGGTCCGCAAATAGTCTACAACCATTCTTTTCTTTTGTCTCTCACTAGTTGTGACTAAAACCTGAGCTCTCCAAGGCAAATTGCTGGGTTCAATGACTCCTTCTGAGAGAAGCCTTTCAATTTCTGATAAGATGAATCTTTCATCAGGTTCACTGTATATTCTTGAAAACAGCAATAGGCCTATAATCATCAGTTAGATTTGTAAAAAGAGCCAGAGGAGGAGGTATGGTATAAGTTGCCAGCCCACACACATTCAATGAAGGTCTGTCTCCTTCAAATTTCAAGCTGACACTTTTATGTTGATTCATAAAGCTCTGGCCCAATATAGCATCCTTGTATAGATCAGGAAGCACAGTCAGCCTAACTCTGTGATAGTTAGGGCCTGCAAATACAACATGCACCAAGTACTAACCGTATATCTTAGTGCTTAAGGATGTAGAGACCATGGAGATAATGCTAGATGCAGGGTGCACATGAATATTTAGCTGTGTAACAAGTGATTCACTCACAAAATTCTCAGAGCTACCTTGTCCATCAGATCCTCAACTATCCTACCATTCAATTTAATCTTAAGAGTAGCTTTAGAAAGCACACCCGAGGAAGTCACAGTAATAGTATCCAGTGTTGATGATACAGTAGCAGCAGATATTCCAGCCTAAGATGACTTGCACACTTTTGCATAATGTCCTGTTTTGCCACACTGATTACAAGTTGCTCCACAAGCTGGACAGTTGATGCGAAGATGTCTTCTATTCCCACAGAAAAAGCACCTTTGCCTTTTACTGACAGCAGCTGAAGCATGGCTAACATCCCTGGAAAATTTATAATGACTGTCAGACTCATTCATAGCTAGAGGAGCAGCTGCAGCTGCAGCCACACCGAAAACCTTCTGTGGAGTGGAGTGAGACTCAAAGCTCTTCTGTGCTTCATCAAGAGCTCTAGCTTGGTCAAAGGCAGTAGTTAAGTCAAGTGTTCTATTCTCAAGTAGTCTCTGACGAATGACATTAGATAATAATCCACTTATGAAAGCATCGCGGATTGCTTCCTCCTTACATTGTTCAGCACTGACAGCTTTGTAGTTACAATCACCACTTAGATTCTTCAGGGGCTGTAAGCATTCATCTAATGTTTCCCCTAGTTGCTGTCGACAGGTGGATAATAAATGTCTACCATAACTTCATTCCTAGGCTTTACATATAAATCCTGTAAAGTTGCAATAGCTGCTTCGTATGTATCATAATCGGAAATATATTCAAATACAGATGGAGCAACATAATTTGTAAGCAAATTCAACTTTTTAGGAGAGAGTCCTTCAGTAACAGTAAGAAAATTTGATAAAGTCTTTAGCCAATGCTTCCATTCCTGAGCAGCAGTATTCGAATTTGGATTGGCATCAAATCTTTCAGGTCGCAGGAATTTATCCATAATGCTCCAGTTGAATCAAAACCAGCATTCAAATATTTATGTAGAATAAATTGTTATAAGCCATAGTAGTATTTAAGGTTTTATTCTACATAAATGCATCTACAAGCATCTGCAAATAAAATAAGCAATGTTAAGAGAATTGGAAATTATAATTACGATTGGAAGGTATATAGTGATAAACAAAATTAACGACTACATTAAGAGAATATGAAAACAGCCACAGATCATTATATCAAATTCTTAACATTATCAGTGAAGAAATAACCAAATAAAGCAAATTATAATTAAACAGAGAATCTTTATAGACTACAGTGTCTTAAATTCAGGTAAACTCGTAATCAAAATCTCGCCAAATTACACCCTAACCTTCCTTGCAACGCCTCTTGTGTATTATGATTCTTATCTATCCAGCACTTGATCTCACTTACTGAGTGTTCTAGAGCTTTATGATTGTCTGTTGCTTAGCATTTTTTTTAACGTAGTTGTGAAGTTTTACACGACCCTTCTGGCAGCAGCTACTGTTCCAAGTCAGCTGTGTTCCTGCCTGTTCTTTTACCATGAAGTCAGCAACACGAGAAGATACGAGCTTTGGGCTCTTTCCCGCCCAGGAACACAATTAGGTAATCACTTGCAGGAATCTCTTTGCATTTAATGTGGAACCAAGCATCACATATCTCATATCCAAGAGCTTTGTCTGTCTGTGATTACCTAATTGTGATTACCTAATTAAGTTTACGGGAAAGAGCCCAAAGCTCGTATCTTCCCGTCTCCTGATCGCTTCCATTTTATACTTAGTGATACTTATCATACCTGTCCTTAAAACTATGGATTGAGATAGCATTAACTACCTCCTCGCTTTGCGAATTCCAATTATCAACTACTCTTACACTGAAAAAGTATTTTCGTACATCCTCCAAAGAA
Organism: Halocaridina rubra; assembly: GCA_037179515.1. Lineage (NCBI taxonomy): Eukaryota > Metazoa > Arthropoda > Malacostraca > Decapoda > Atyidae > Halocaridina > Halocaridina rubra. Next base: position 29,836 of record JAXCGZ010019885.1, read on the forward strand.
GTTTTCTTACGAAGCTTCAAACTATTACCTCTAGTTCTAGAGCCAGCCATATCAAAATATCGATCCCTATCCACTCTATCATAACCATGAAGGAATTTAAAGACTGTCACCATATCCCCCCCTCACTCTTCTAGCTTCGAGTGATGGTAAGTCTAATTCCCTCAGCCTCTCATCATAACTGAGATTGCATATTTCTGGCACCAGTTTCGTGGCATGTCTTTGAACTTTTTCAAGCTTAGCTATGTGCTTTTTCAAGTGCGGATTCCAAAAGGGGGCTGCATATTCGAGTTTTGGCCTCACATAGGTTTCATAAATATTTCTGAACATTTCCTTGTCCATGTGCCTGAAGGCTACCCTTACAATTGATAAGAATGCATATGCTGCCCTTACTATGCCATTTATATGTATTTCTGGAGACAAATCTGCCAGTATGTTTACTCCTAGATCTCTCTCATTTTCTGTCTCTTGAAGTTGTACTCCAGCCACCGAGTAGTCAAGCTTGGGCCTTCTTGCACTTGTACCCATTCTCATTACATTACATTTTGAAGTACTGAATTTCATTAGCCACTTTTCTGACCACTCATGCAGATTATTTAGATCCTCCTGAAGTTCTCTACCATTGTTCTCGTTTTTTACTTTCTTCACAATCTTTGCATCATCTGCAAACATATTCATGAATGAATTTACAGACTCTGGTAGGTCATTTACATATACAAGGAACAAAAGTGGCCCTAAAACTGAACCCTGTAGAACTCCACTACTAACTCTTCTCCATTCAGGCACTGAGTGTCTT